>JAAKBH010000194.1:0-144743 GCA_019776075.1 Amaranthus palmeri | reverse complement strand
TCCTTACTTGAAACTGTTACCCAGTAGAACTCGATCGTTTTTCTGGTCTAAGTGTCTCCATGCCCATCAATTAGGATCTTGGTAAGCCTCACAGGACCTAAAGATAGAGTTGGATAGTTGGTTACCACCGTCCGTGGCAAAACCTTAAAACTAAACAAGTTTTGATTAGTTTATTGATTGAATATAATTATTAGAAAGCAACAAATCATAAAACGTACCCAAAAATTATCAGACATTCATTGGAATGGGTGGTCATAGGTGCTCAACCCGGGGGAAAATCATCACACGGTGGTCCCTGTGTAGTGTCAGGCTTGGTGTCCAGATTGATGTCGCAAACACACATGACGTCACCAGAGAGGGAGTGACCTCCTTCCTCATATATTCAGACTTTAAAAAATGCTCCTCTGAATCCATAGTAGGTTGAGAATACGTTAAAGCTAAAGGTTGCCGTCGATTAGGTGTGGGTTGTGGATCGGAACGGAACAATATTGAGGTTAAGGTTGAGGTTTAAGGTTGTTCACTAGAAAGACAAATAGGGTAGTTGGTTTCAGGATGGTCTTCGTACGAATCATAAGGGTGACCGGTCCTTGGGTCAATCCTTTGTCCCTGACTGTTTCTCATTCTATGCATGCTTGATAAAATAAATATAATCAAGTTAACAGCTACTAATTTAAATTATTACCTAATAATAATAATTTACTTCACAAAAACAACCACAAAACAGTCCGAAAACAGCCCCCTACAACCAAAAAAACACCCCAAAAATAGCCCCCCAACAGCCACAACCCCCCCCCCCCCCCCCCCCCACCAAAAAAAAAAAATTGCCCCAAAAACAGCCATAAACAACCCACCTACCACCATTTAACTTAATAAAAAATCCCTAGCATTGAACATAATCAACATAAATCAAACATATCAAAGAAACATAAATTACTAAAACATATCAAATAAACCAGAAAAATCAAAAAACCATTTGACTCATTCCACTTCAATATATATCCTTATTACATCTTTTACCAACACTCGATGAATTTGACCACCTTTTCTTTCTAAATTAGTCTGTTTAAAAAACACATCCATCTAAATAAAAAATGTGAGTTGTTGAAATAATTAAAAGACATCAAATTATCAGATTTAAAACAATTGTTATTATTTTGCCTTATATTTTGATGTAAACCTAAAAAAAATGACAAGTACGAAACTCATTCGAATTCGTATTATATTGAGCTCTATGAAAAACGACATAAAAAAATAGAGATGTAACTTGTACCTTATCATAACAAAGTCGAATTCCATCATTATACAATGCAGTGTATGACCCTTTAGAAATTAAGCCGGAGTAAAAGTGCCGAAATAGGTGAGACAAAATCTTGATAATCCTCTTAAATTTATCCACAACTTTAGAAGGTTTTCCAATATGTATTCATCATATTTTTCATTATTACTTAAAGAAACAAATTATAATGAGATAAATAACATAACAGGAAGCAAGTTGATGAAAACTCATGAAAAGCAGGATCAAAATAGTCAGTATATTTTGTCATCAATGAATTTTCCTAAAGTAATAAATTTGATTTGATTTATCCTTTACATCACAATAGTTTCAAATTAAACAAAAAAATACTTACAAGTAAAGTAGCATATGCTCTGCATATCTAAATGAACAATTATCTCGAAAACCTCCAAGATAATTCACTATATTATTGACTCTCTCTTCTACAGAAGTCCATCAATGTACGACATGTATATGCTCATTTTCTATATTCTTGTATGTAATCAAATTGTATATTGTTGTACATCATTACATATCATCGATTAAACATTTTTCAGATCATCAATCATAATAAGTCTTAAAATTATCATTAGGTAAACGCGCCTTTTATTGATGAGCGTAAAACGTAAATTGTTCGACCTCTTAAGAAATCGATGGTCGGCCATTACCAATTCATCACCTTATAATTGATGATTCAAAATCCACATTGAAATTAAATCAATATTATTATATATTCTTAAAAATAATCAATCAAAACAAAGCTTTTATTCATAAATGTATGAAAATATTGTTGAACATTTAGTGTATAATAATCATCAAGTACTACTAAGGTAGTGGGACCAATCGTATCAATTTACTAAGTCCGTATACATCGCTAAAGCTACTAGAAGTAGTGGGACAAAACTTATAAATATACGAGGTCCAAAAGGCATTTAAGTTATATCTTAAACAAAGGAAACAAAGGAAAAAGGGGGATCTTGGCATTGGCCAAAAGCCGACTCGGCGATCCCCCTTGTGTAGCCACAGCCGAGTCGGCTTTTGGCTACTGGAATGTTGGTTTTGGTCAGTGACCAAAAGCCGAGTCGGCGGTCCTCTCTTTGGACCAATCGCCGACTCGGCGGTCAGTGTTTCAAGATGACCGTTGCTTTTCTTCCCGTTTTCCTTGTGTTTAATGCCTTGGATTCGTCTTAATGCTCATAATCTCTGTTATTATTGGGGAGTATTAAGGTTAATTATGCTATAGAATAATGGCATTGAAGGCTATGATCATCAATATGATCATTAAGATGGTGATTATGAGCATAGGCTCCTCTATACTCTTTGAGTATAAATAGGTGCTCTTGGGTGCTTGAGTTTCTTGCACCATATTCCTGAATTCTTCTATTCTTCCTTCTCATTTGTTCTTTGCTTGATCAAGAGAGTAATTGACTCTTGTTTAAGCTATACTTTGCTCATAGTTTTCTCAAACACAAAGCTATTACATAATATATCCTAAGTACTAAGGTTGTATTGTTGTTGATTGTATCTCGTTGTGAATTTCCAAACATCAAACCCAAGTACCTTTGTGGGGGAAATATCACAAAAGGATAGTGAGCACACGCCTTCAACTCGTATCAAGATTCCGGGTAACGGTTGTCGTTACACAAATATCTTCATAGTTTATTTGTTTTTATCATCTTGTAATTTCAATATTGTCATCACACAAAAGGGTTGTTACAAATTCCCGAGTTGTAATTTGTAATACATTATTTAGTTCCCTAATAAATATATATAATTGAACTAAATAAAGGGAATACTAATTAGATATGATATAAGTTTGAACCCCTGATAATTGCAGTTTTGGAATAATTTTACCATCTAAGGAAGTATTAGTTCTACAGATGGTAAAATCCAAAATTTTTTAACAAAGCCCTTAAAAACCCTATCATGAGGCATGGAAGCGATTCAAAGTATCACAAAAAACTATGCTAACAATAAAATCTCAATTGGCAAATTACCTTCGCCTATACATGGTCATGATCTCAATGTTAGTTAGATTTAATTGTTTTAAATTTTTAGTTTTATTAGCTAACTGTGTTATATACCTTGCTTGTTACAATTATTAGAAGGTTGTATTCCCTTCAAAGTATGAGCTAGTTTTTAAACAAATGAAGAGTCCAATGCAGCTAGATAGACAACCAATTACATGCATAGTAAGAAGGTTAGAAATAGTTAAAGAAGATATTTGTAGATGGATATTTGAAAAAGTTATAAAAGAAAGCATTTACTTAAAAATTTAAGAAAGATTACTGTTAAATGTACATTGTTAATGTTTTTCCCCTTTATTTGGCTTATTTAGTGTCAATTTTTGTGCGTTTATGCTTGCCATTTTTGATACTTTTTGTTTGATTTCCTTCTATTTCCCATTTTGATAGGGCAAATTTTATATACCACAAGTGGATATTGTACGTGTCGTCGCAGGTCGAACACAAGGAGGCAGATAATTCAAATGGTTTGCTTTATGATTAACAAGACACGGGTTAAACAAAAGATATGGTCAAGAAACTAGCACTACAATGTAAATAAGCTATTGCAAAACAATAACAATAATGAGATAACAATGATATGACAAGCTTTACGGCGTCAGACGTCATGACCTAGTTCTAGCATGGGAGTCAAATATTCTCATGATTATATGAAATAAAGTAATTGGCATAATCAAACGTGATCTAATTAATCTCAAGCTTCCGCTCTATTGATTAATATCGATTTAAGACCTTACTAATGTTAATTCTCAAACTTCCATTAATTGGCTAAATTAATAGGGATTTAAATTAAATATACCTCAATCCTAAATTAATTTTAATCTCAAACTTTCGTTCTATTGAAAAGGTTAATAACGATGTTTAAATCGAGATTCATTAAAAATAGGTTCAATTATAGAATCAAATCTCACTTAATCAATCGATAAATTATCATCTCATGCTTCGAATTAAGGATTATACCCTAACCCTAGATAAGAAAACTACGCATTACGCATGATGATGATAGGGTCAAAATTGATCCCTACTGTGGCTGCCCTAGGACATTTACTTCATGTGATTCTTGGAATTGAGAGAGAAGAAGAGAATCAGATTAGAAGAAAAGGAAGAATGATTCTATTGTTAATTGATATTCAAAACAGCAATTTACAAGCCTTTATATAGAAGTTTGGCAGCCCACAATTAACAGGTTAAGACTAATTTTCCCGGCAAAAACAAAAATAACAAACTTAGCTAATTAACATTTTTCTAAAAAACTCTTAGGTAACCAACAGCTAATTTCTATACCCATAACAAAGCCTCCCCTTTGAAAAACTTGCCCTCAAGTTTGTATTGCAAACGAAGGAAAAGCTTTTGTAAATTCTTCAGCATCCATCCAAGAAGAATCTTCCAAGGGTCTGTTACTCCACTAACAAAACTGGGTTTTTGCATATTGTCTGACTTAGTAATCCTCCTGTCCACAATACGAGCAGGTGTTCTAACAGAGGAGTCATCTGGATTCCATCCGTGTAACCATTCCAGAATGTGAAAGGCTTGAGGGAGTTGTCCATGAAACCTTTTTAATTGAGAGACATGGAACACATCATGATTCTTTGCAGTGCTGGGAAGTTGTAATTTGTAAGCCACTTTGCCAACAGTAGCTAAGATTTTGAATGGCCCATAGTACTTCATACTAAGCTTCTAATTCGATCTTCTGTCCACTGACGTCTCCCTGTAGGGCTGAAGTTTCAACCATACTCATTCACCTTCAATAAATATTCTGTCTGTTCTATATTTATCAGCTTGTGATTTCATCCGAGCTTGAGATTTACATAATTGAATCTTGATGGCTTTGAACATCTCTTCTCTTCTTTGGAGACTTCTATCCACAACAGCTATTGAGGATTCACCAGGTAAATAAGGAAGGTGCATTGGTGGAGGCTGATTATAAATAATTTCATAGGGTGTCAACTGTGTGGATGTATGAAAATATGTATTATACCACCACTCAGCGAGAGCCAGCCACTTAAACCACTCCTTAGGTTCTTCCCCGCACATACATCTGAGGTGCATTTCCAAACATCTATTCAAAACTTCGGTTTAGCCATCACTCTGAGGATGGAAAGCAAAAGACAAGAAAAGTTGTGTTCCTTGTAGCTCAAATAAAGACTTCCAAAACTGACTAATGAAAATGGATCCCTGTCACTCACTATTGTCTTTGGCCATCCATGTAGTTTTAAAACATTATCCAAGTAGCTTTGGGCTACCTCTATAGCAGAGAAAGGGTGACTCAAGGCCATAAAATGAGCACTTTTACTGAATCTATCTACAACCACAAATATGACAGTCTTACCGCAAGATTTGGGTAGTCCAGTGATGAAATCCATAGAAATATCTTGCCAAACTTCGGAAGGAATAGAGAGGGGTTGTAAAAGGCCAGGATAAGCTACCAATTCAGTCTTTGCTCTTTGACAGACCACACATTCCCTAATAAATTGTCTAATGCTTTGCACCATGTGCTTCCAATAGAAGATCCTTTTGATTCACATAACTGTAGCATCTCGCCCACAATGACCAGCTTCTACGCTAGTATGATGTCAGGACATAATAGCTTTTCTCAATTCTGCATCAGGTCCAACCACCAATTTATGTTTCCTCCTAAGCATCGGCCCTTGCATAGTGTAATGTTTGACATCCAAGCCCTCAGATAATTGTTGTACAATGTGTAACAGATGAGGATCTAATGCATAGCTCCGCTTGATTTTGTCCTCTAAATTAGAAGATATTACGGAAATGGCAAGACATAAGAGTTCAGGTCCCTTGACCCTTAATAAAGCATCTGCAGCTATATTCTCTTTACCACTCTTACAAGATATGTCATAGTTGAATCCCATAAGCTTAGCTAGCCAGAATTGTTGGAAAGGAGTGGATATTTTCTGTTGCATTAACTACTTCAAGCTTTTCTGATCAGTCCTGAAGATGAAATGATTGTTCATTAGATATTGCTCCCATTTTTGAGACCACGGCTAGGAGTTCTTTTTCATATACTGAAAGAGTTTTCCACTTAGGACCCAAACTCCTACTAATATATGCAATAGGTTGTCCTGTCTGCATAAGGACTGCCCCAATTCCTCCCTTAGAAGCATCTGTTTCAACCTCAAAAGTCTTGGAAAAATCAGGGAAGGCTAAGACTGAAGCATTAGCTAGTACATGTTTCAGGGATGTAAAGGCTCTTGAGTGTTTTCATTCCATGAGAAGCTTCCATTTTTAAGCAAATCAGTCAGAGGTTTTACTCCGTGTAGTATAGCCCTTGATAAATTTCCTGTAATAACCTGAAAGACCAAGAAAACTTCGAAGATCCTTAAATGAAGCAGGAATAGGCCAATTCAAAACTACTGTTACCTTTCTTGGATCTGTTTCAATACCTCTGGCTGATATGTAGTGCCCCAAATATTCAATCCTGTCTATAGCAAAGACACATTTGCTAGCTTTTGCATGCATATGATGTTGTCTCATGATACAAAAAATAGAATGCAAGTGTATAAAATGTTCATCCACAGACTTACTATAGACTAATCTATCATCAAAAAATATCAACACACATTTTCTCAATAATGATTTAAAAACCCGGTTCATCCAATTTTGGAATGATGCTAGTGCGTTGGTCAGCCCAAAAGGCGTGACCAAGAACTCATAATGCCCTGTGTGAGTTTTAAAGGCAGTTTTGTAAACATCTTCATTATGCATTCTTAGTTGGTGGTATCCTGATCTAAGGTCAATCTTGCTAAACACTACAGAGCCTCCTAATTCATCTACTAATTCTTCCAATACAGGTATAGGAAACTTATTCTTGATTGTGTTTATTAAGTTGTCTATAATCTACACAAAGTCTCCAACTTCCATCTTTCTTACTTACCAACACCACAGGGGAGGCATAAGGACTGTTGCTATGTTGAATGATTCCTCTCTCTAACATTTCCTATACTAATTGTTCAATTATATCTCTGTGCTTCAAGGGATACCTATATGGTCTTATGTTAATAGGTTTAGCGCCCTCTTCTATTGGAATTTTGTGATCAAAGACTCCCTTTTGTGGAGGTAAATCTTTAGGCTCATCAAAAACATCAGCAAATTCCTTCTTAAGTTCACCAACTTCAATTGGTTCTGGGTGTGTATCAGTCAAAGTGCTCATTAGCAGAGTGGGTGTGGTATCAGTAGGTTGTGTTAGTTGCAGTAAACAAAAATGAATATCCTAGGAGGAGTGTTTTAAAGGAAAAGACCCCTCCACTACTTGTAATCTTCTTTCAGAGACGCCCTTAAAATAGAAAGTTTGGTTCCCAATATGAAATTTCATGGTCATGTCCTTGAAATTCCAATTTATTTCACCCAAAGTTCGTAACCATTGGATTCCTAAAACCATATCACAACTACCTATTGGAATTAGGAGGACATCAGTGACAAAAGTAAGCCCATTTACTCGCCAAGTGAAGTTCTTACACTTATATTGGCAGGCCAATTTATTGCCATCAACTATAGTTACTGCCTGAGGTGGGATTTGTTCAAACTCACAATCTAATGTGTTGGCATACCCTATATCAAGAAAGTTATTTTTTCAAAAAAAAAAAAAAGAAAGTTGTGAGTGCTGCTTGAATCTATTAAAATATGTAAAGGTTTGTGTTTAATGAATCCCACGATCCTCATAGTATGAAAAGTTTGCTCACTAGTTAAAGCATGTAAAGAAATACAAGCTTCCTCACAATCGTCCATCCCATATTCTGCATCCATTTGGAAATTTCCCACTTCTTCATGTTCACCCAAGATTTCAATTGTAAAAAATTGAGGCTCTTTAAACCCACATTTATGCCCCTTCATATATGGCTTGTAACAAAGGTAGCATAAACCTTGGGCAATTTTTTCAGCTTTTATTTTAGCAAGAACAAATCTATTGTTTCTATTGGTGTTATAAGACGGATGGACAGCAAGTTTGTTTGTACTAGTGTCAGAAGGTGTAGGTAACAAATTAAAGGTGGTTTAGCGTTATTCTTAAAGGGTGTCACAGAAGCTTTCCAAGAAGATTTAACTGGTTGATCTTGCAAAGATCTTAAGGATTCAGTCTGTAACCTAGCATATTCAATAGCTTGTGATATAGATTCAGGTTTAAAAGCCTTAACAAATGGTTTAATAGTGTCATAAAGACCACTGACAAAACTATACAAGATGAATTTAGATGATAAGTCATAATCATGCATTTCAAGAAAAGATCTACTGCACTCAAAAGCATCTATATACTCTTCTAAACTACCATTTTGTGCAAGCTTATTAAAATTTTCAACAGCATTATTTAAAGAATCGTCAAGAAACCTAGCTCTAATAGCACAGGTAAATTTTAACCATCCAATCATGGGTTTTAGAGTTAAAAAACTAGCCACCCAAACTGCATCCTTATCGATCATATACAAAGATGCCAAATCTACTTGTTGATCCTCACTAACCTTACACAATTCAAAATACTTACATGCTTTCCTAATCCACTCATTTGGATTTGGACCATCAAATTTAGGGAATTCGAGTTTAGGTACAAAAGCTAAAGGTTTACATACCATATTGTTGGACTCCTCTTATCGTACCTTTGGAGAATTTTCATTGGAGATTACTTTTTCACTCATCTAGTTCATCAAGACTTCAAACTTATAGTTAAGATCAGCATGTAGTTCATTCATTTTAACTTGCGTGTCTTTCACTTGCTCTTCCATGGCTGCAATTCTCTTGGATTGAGTTGTTCTTGGTGACAGAATGGAAGAAGGCAAGAATATTGTGTGTTGTAACAAGGAAAAAGAACCAAGATTCACTATCTCTGATACCAATGATAGGGTCAGAATCGATCCCTACTGTGGCTGCCGTAGGACATTTACTTCATGTGATTATTGGAATTGAGAGAGAAGAAGAGAATCAGATTAGAAGAAAAGGAAGAATGATTCTATTGTTAATTGATATTCAAAACAACAATTTACAAGCCTTTATACAGAAGTTGGGCAGCCAACAATTAACAGGTTAAGACTCATTTTCCCGCCAAAAACAAAAATAACAAACTTAAGATTATTAAAAAATAATCGATAGTTGGGATTATTTTTGGCCAACGGATGATAGTTGGCATTATTCTTGACAAATTTTCCTATATAAAATAAGTTTAAACGATGAATGGTGCCCCAAAACGAAATGTAGCAAGTATTTCGGAACGAAGGAAGTATGTTCCAATTTTCATCAAATGTGTACTCTACCTTATAAAATAGGAAAAGTACCAAGAATAAAATGCAACCTATTTGTGATTTTCCTACAATAATCTCATCTATTGATCTACCAAAAATAATCCCAAATTTGAGGGCATTTTCCTAGAGGGGCATATACCTCTTAAAGTTGCGATTATTCATGGTTAATCAATATGTGAAATTATTATAGAAAAATCACAAATATGTTTATTATTCTAGGTAAATTTTTCTATAAAATATAATTTAAAAATAAGAGAACAATGAAAAGGACCATTAGTTGGCCTGTTGGGTAGCCTATAAATGAAGTTGGAAACATTCAAATGTGTATAAGCCATAAGAAACCAAACGTTTCGACCATGAAAGAAAGTATGAATACTCATGTACGCGTTAATGTTAATGCAATGGTGATATTGTTCGTGTTCCTTATACGACAGGGAATGTTTTTAGCTCTAATAGAAAAATCTTTCTAGGAGATATTCAAGGGATTTATAAAGTGCTTGCGTTTTTGTATGGCGAGGAAGAGGACGAGGATTAAAACATGTTCCTTCTGTTCTTTGGAGCTTGCTTTATTTGACTAAAGTTCCTCCATTTATAAAAAACAATCAAAGGGGTCAAACTCTTAATTAAGAAGCAGTGCATTACTCTATTTTCATAGAGGAAGTCTAAGTAAATAACAGTGATTTATAATACTAGTAAATCACCCTTATGTGGAAAAAACGAATAGGATGAGACTTTTTATTAGTTTTCCTACAATATTCCCAACTTTTGATGGAGTATAAACAATTCCAAATTTAGGGTCACTTATGAGTTACCCTAGAGCATTGTTGCCCAAATGGAAAATGATTTTTAGAGATTAATTGCTACAAAAAAAATATTACAAATATTAAAAATATTAATTTAATATTAAAACATAACCTTAATTGATTTCTTTTTTTTTTTAATTTTCAATTTTTTATAATTTGATTTTGTATTACTTTTTTATTTTTTGTGCAAAATGACTTGTATAGTTAAGAGTTTATTTTGATGCATTCTTAGCATCAAGCACCATCTATAGTACTGATGTTTATTCATGTTGAGATTATTTTAGAAAAATCAGTAAAATATTAAATTATTTAAATACTTTTTCCTAAAAGAATTTAGTAATATGACCAATAACTCTACAATTATAAAAATAGATTTAACGTAAAGCCTAAATTAAAATCGCATAACCACTATATTATATGAGAAAATGAAATAAGATAAGAAATAATAAAATAATCAATATTAGTATAGAAACTCTAGCAACGCACGAATTTGTTAATGCGAAATATATATATAAACAATTTCAAATAATAATGTAAGTAGTGTATACTATCGTTCTTAAATTACCAAATTTATTATTTTTTAAATCAAAATTACATAATTACTGATGTTTATATTAATTATTTACCTGATACATAATTTTTTTTTCATTAAATTGAACATATTAAATTCTAAGTTAACAAAATACAATTACTATAGTATATCATATCAATTTCAACCAAAGATCAGTTTAACATGAAAATTCATCACTTATAGGTCAAAATTGAAATTTTATATTTTAATTGATTTGTTCATAGTTTACTTTAAGTTGAAATTGATACCTTTAAAGGCAAAATTCATATCTTTAAGGACAAAATTGATACATTTAAGATCAAAATTAAAAAATGCTCATAAAATAAATAAAACGAGAGAAGCATGTAATGGTGTTACACGCGCGAATTGGGCCGGCCTAAATTGACGGTCTCATTATTAGGCCGTCTCATCCAAGATCAATTTTAAACTTATAGAAAAGCTTGTAGGTTCTTGAGGTTAACCATCTAAACACAATCAAAACGCAAAACAATAATGTATTTTTAAGTATATGGTAGGGAAAATTCATTGCCTACGAGAGAGGCAAGGAGAATTAATCTTGTGGTAATGGTGAGAATAAACCCCTATTACTAAAATCTTTCAACCACTCAGTCAGCCCAATTATCACCAAATTAAATTGTTAAAAAATTAAGTGGTAATTTTAAAAATTGAGTGAAAAAACAATACGTTATTTCGCATTCAAGCAATGATAGAAAACTAAAGTCTTCTGTCACAAACAATTTTTTTTGCGTTCCTCCAACAATATCACTTACAGTCCCTGTAAGAATTACAAATTACATCTAATTCATAACATAACAATATTTTCATTAAAAATAACATAATAAACTCCTAATCCTCGTACTATAGAGCCAAAATCAAAACAATATAAGATAATACATGTAGCACATTCCACAAAAAAAACTGAATACTTATATATACCTTAAAAACCTTTTGGGAATAATATGTATATATTTCTCCGAAAAGTGGCTCAAGATAATGTTCATAATGCATTATTTGACCTATTTCGACATTAACATATATCCTTATTACATCCTTTATCATCGATCAATTTAACCACCACTTTTTTCTAAATTAATCTGTTTAAATAACACACTCATCTACGTTAAAAATGTTGTTGTTGTTAAAATAATTAAAAGATATCAAGTTAACAGATTTAAAACAATTGTTCTTACTTTGCGTATTTTATTGTAAATCTGAATAAATGGCGTAAGCGAAATTGATTCGTATTATCTTAAACTATATGAAAAGACATAAGAAAAAATAAAAAATAATTTGTACTATATCATACAGATGTCGAATCGATTTATCATTATGCAACATAAAGATGCCGGAATAAGTGAGATAGAAATTTGACATTATTCTTATATATTTTCTGTAGAAGCTCTCCGAAAACGTATTAATTATATTTTTATAAATAACATAACAACAACTAAGTTAATAATAATTCATTTAAAAAGCAAGATAAAATGGACTGTATTTTTCACCTATATGAAAATAAATTTCGGTAAAATAGTCTTGTACTTCTTAAGTAGTAGTGCATAATTGGATTTTCGAGCAAATATATTCTGAATTTTGTTAATTAATAAATTTGCATCAAATTTACCCTTTAGATTACAATAATATCACATTAAACAGGATATGAAACACTTATGAAATATCTAAAAGATAAATCATCTCGAAAACTTTCAACATATTTCACTATATTATTGACTTCCTCATGCATGCAATCCTATTTATATAGCAAATGTATATGTTATCTTTTATATTCTTATATGTAATCAAACTGTATATTGTTCATTACAAAATAAGAGGGTTAGGCGACAAAACATTTTAGTCGCCTAATCTGTCGCATAAGCCAATTGGCGATAAAACAGGCGATAAAATGCTTTGTCGCCTAAAAATTTTTTCGCCTTTGGTTTTTCATTTTTTTTGTCGCCTAATCTTTCGCCTAACTCTATTCGACAAAAAGTGGAATGTAGCCTATTTTGTCGCGTGATTATGTTAGACGATTTAAAAAAAATGAATATTTATTATTAGTATTTAATAATAATAATAGTATTATATTATTTTCAAAAAAAAAAAAAAAAAAAAAAATAGTATTATATTACTATTATTATTAAAATAATAATAACAAATATTCAATTTTTAATGAGTGAATGAAATTTTAACTGAGAAATAATTAGTAAATTGTTAAAGGTTTTATATTATATTAATAATTCCCTAAAAATAAAAATAATTATTCTTTCCAAATTCTAACAAATAAATAAAATTATAAAAAAGCATTAATGGTCCAATAATATGAAAGAAAAAACCTAAAATTGAAAAATAAATGAAGAACGTAAACAAAAAGACAATAATCCAACAAAAAAACTGATTAAAAAAAAAAAAGATAAGCAAAAAAATGTTGAGAAAAATGAAAAACATAAAACCTAGTTGAAGAACAAAAACATGAACAACAAAAACAAACAAAAGCGAAAAATAGATATAAAGAAACGAAAGAAGCCTGTGAGTTGTTACACGCTCGAATTAAGCCGACCTAAATTAACGGTCTCATTATTAGACCGTCTTGTGCAAGATCAGTGGTAAACTTTACATAAAAGCTTGTAGGCTTTCTGAGGTGAACTATCTAAACACAATTAAATCGCAAAACAACAATGTTTTTTTAATCTAGGGTAGGAAAAATTCATTGTATGCACCAGAGAAAAAGAAAATTAGCCCCCTATTACTAGAGTTAAATGAAATCTTTTAACGACTCGGTTAACTCGATTATCACCAAATTAAATTGTTAAACGATTAAATGATAATTTTAAAAATTGAGTGAAAAAACAATACGTTGTCGCATTCAAGCAATGATAGAAAACTAGAGTCTTCTTTCACAAACAAATTTTTTTGCATTCCTCTAACAATGTAAATTACATTTTATATTTTGTTCATAACATAACAACAATACTATGTTTTTCATTAATAATAATATTATAATAAACACAAAAAAACTATTTTTTCATGAAACAATCCTCATACTATAAATTCAAAATCAAAACAATAATAAGATAAGCATTTGACAAAAAACTGAATCCTTAGATTTTCCTTGAAACCTTTTGGGAATAATACGTAGATGTATTTCCGAAAAGTGGATGTTCATAATGCATTATCATATATCCTTATTACATTCTTTATCAACACTCGATCAATTTGACCATATTCCTTTTTCTAAATTAATCTTTTCATATAACACACTTATCTAAATTAGAATTGGGAGTTGTTAAAATAATTAAAAGATATCAAATTACTAGATTTAAAACAATTGTTGTTATTTTGCCTTGTATTTTATTGTAAATCTGAATAAATGACATATGCGAAATTAATTCGTATTATCTTGAATTATATAAAAAATGACGTAAGAAAAAATAAAAAAGTAACTTATACTATATCATAAGAAAGTCAAATTCATCTATCATTATGAAATGTAAGGATGCCGAAATAAATGGGATAGAAATTTGATAATATTCTTATATTTTTTCAAAATTCTAGGAGTTCTTCCAATACGTATTCATCGTATTTTTCTTAAAGTAATAATTGTAATGAGATAAATAACATAACAACAACCAAATTAATAAAAATTCATTAAAAAGCAAGATAAAATAGACTATATTTTTTTCACCATGAGAAAATGAATTTCGGTAAAATAGTTTTGTATTTCTTAAATAGTCGTTGATAATTGGATTTTCGAGCAAATGTATTCTAATTTTGTTAATCAATAAATTTGCATTAGATTTATACGAAAACCTTTAAGATATTTCATTATATTATCGACTTTCTCATACATACAAAAAAAACTATTTTTTCATGAAACAATCCTCATACTATAAATTCAAAATCAAAACAATAATAAGATAATACATGTAGTGCATTTGACAAAAAACTGAATCCTTAGATTTTCCTTGAAACCTTTTGGGAATAATACGTAGATGTATTTCCGAAAAGTGGATGTTCATAATGCAATATCATATATCATTATTACATTCTTTATCAACACTCGATCAATTTGACCATATTCCTTTTTCTAAATTAATCTTTTCATATAACACACTTATCTAAATTAAAATTGGGAGTTGTTAAAATAATTAAAAGATATCAAATTACTAGATTTAAAACAATTGTTGTTATTTTGCCTTGTATTTTATTGTAAATCTGAATAAATGACATATGCGAAATTAATTCGTATTATCTTGAATTATATAAAAAATGACGTAAGAAAAAATAAAAAAGTAACTTATACTATATCATAAGAAAGTCAAATTCATCTATCATTATGAAATGTAAGGATGCCGAAATAAATGGGATAGAAATTTGATAATATTCTTATATTTTTTCAAAATTCTAGGAGTTCTTCCAATACGTATTCATCGTATTTTTCTTAAAGTAATAATTGTAATGAGATAAATAACATAACAACAACCAAGTTAATAAAAATTCATTAAAAAGCAAGATAAAATAGACTATATTTTTTTCACCATGAGAAAATGAATTTCGGTAAAATAGTTTTGTATTTCTTAAATAGTCGTTGATAATTGGATTTTCGAGCAAATGTATTCTAATTTTGTTAATCAATAAATTTGCATTAGATTTATACGAAAACCTTTAAGATATTTCATTATATTATCGACTTTCTCATACATACAAAAAAACTATTTTTTCATGAAACAATCCTCATACTATAAATTCAAAATCAAAACAATAATAAGATAATACATGTAGTGCATTTGACAAAAAACTGAATCCTTAGATTTTCCTTGAAACCTTTTGGGAATAATACGTAGATGTATTTCCGAAAAGTGGATGTTCATAATGCAATATCATATATCATTATTACATTCTTTATCAACACTCGATCAATTTGACCATATTTCTTTTTCTAAATTAATCTTTTCATATAACACACTTATTTAAATTAGAATTGGGAGTTGTTAAAATAATTAAAAGATATCAAATTACTAGATTTAAAACAATTGTTGTTATTTTGCCTTGTATTTTATTGTAAATCTGAATAAATGACATATGCGAAATTAATTCGTATTATCTTGAATTATATAAAAAATGACGTAAGAAAAAATAAAAAAGTAACTTATACTATATCATAAGAAAGTCAAATTCATCTATCATTATGAAATGTAAGGATGCCGAAATAAATGGGATAGAAATTTGATAATATTCTTATATTTTTTCAAAATTCTAGGAGTTCTTCCAATACGTATTCATCGTATTTTTCTTAAAGTAATAATTGTAATGAGATAAATAACATAACAACAACCAAGTTAATAAAAATTCATTAAAAAGCAAGATAAAATAGACTATATTTTTTTCACCATGAGAAAATGAATTTCGGTAAAATAGTTTTAAATTTCTTAAATAGTCGTTGATAATTGGATTTTCGAGCAAATGTATTCTAATTTTGTTAATCAATAAATTTGCATTAGATTTATACGAAAACCTTTAAGATATTTCATTATATTATCGACTTTCTCATACATACAAGCCTATTTATATACGAAATATATATGGTTCTTTCTTATATTCTTATATGTAATCAAATTATATATCTTTCTACATCATTATATTTCATTAATTATACATCTTCAGATTATCAATTGTAATTCATTTCTTGAAAGAAGTGTTAAAAATAAGTGTGTCTTTTATTCTAAGTATAAGAAGTAAATAGTTTGACTTTTTAAAAGATGAATAATCGAGTTTTACAATTTCATCACTCTATAATTGATACTCCAAAATCTACATTAAAATTAAGGCATAATTATGTATTCTAAAAAATAATCTATCAAAATAATGCTTTTATTCATAAATATAGGAAAATAGGTATAGTTCAACTATATAACAAAGAATGCTAATAAGATATAAGATAAGTTTAAACCCCTTAACAATTGCAGTTTTGGAAAGCTAAAAAATTTTTATTTAGAATTTTCCCGTATATTGTTAATATTTTCCCCCTCTATTTGGCTCATTCAATATTAATTTTTGTCAGTTTATGTTTGTCATATCATCAAATTATATGTCAAAATCTAACTATTAATATATTCAATTTGTAAACTAAAACTTATACAATATGTTTATATACTTTGAATACTTATTTTGAAAATGATAATTGAAACTTATACGTTCAAAATTAAGTTAGATCATAAAACATCAATTGTCAATTAATTATATATTATAATTTAACTTTTGACATATTCAATTTGAACTATTTACAAATATATGTAAACGTGTTGAGGAAAGAACAATATCATTATTATTGATCGATGATTAAAAAGTACAAGTACTCTTATGTTCTATTAGAACCGTCATGTTGTATTGAATAAGAGTACTTTTATTGTGCAATGTTTGAACACTATTATTGATAGTGTTATTGACCATTCATTCGTTGTTTGAAATACATCCATAGAATGATAAAATAATACCATTTAAGTAACTCTGTTCTGAAATTGTGAAACAGATCCATATTTAGTAAGAAATTGATCATTTTAACGTCAAATTTGATCACTTAGAGGTCAAAATTGAAAATTTTATTTTAATTGTTGTTTAAAGTTTAATTTATGTTGAAATTGATACCTTCAAGGGCAACATTGATACCTTTAAGATCAAAATTGAAAAATGGTTATAAAATAAATAAAACGAGAGAACACATATTAGGCACGCGCGAATTAGAACGACTCGAACTCACGGTCTCACCTACCTAAACTCAATCAAAGAGCCAAACAATAATGATTTTGAAAGTCTAGGGTATGGATTATTCATTGCATGCGAGAGAGGGAAAGAGAATTGATCTTGCAGTAGCTAGTAAGACCGTGAAAATATATTTAATTGTTTTTCGTACTTGTTTAGAGCAAATTGTGTACTTAAAAAAACATGGATATAAAAAAAATGTTTTTTATAGTTAAAACAAAGTTATACTCGGTTTCAAGGGCCCCTATTTAAGTTTTTGCTCTGGGCCGCTCCAAGACGGCTCTGCCCTTCTTATAATATCCTTAATTACTACTTATAGTATTCTTAATACCTATTTATAGTAGCCTACTTATATCATCCTTATTGTCTACTTACATCAACCTTATTAATTCCTACTTGCAATATCTTTAATGCATACTTACAATATCCTTAATGTACACCGAGTAAGAGAGCAATACTTACAATATCTTAAATGTCTACTTACAATATCTTTAATGCTCACCAACTTAATTTATATTTTTCTTTATGCATCGACTCATTAGAGATGGTCTCAATAATACCGTCTGTTACAAGAATTTGTGTTAGTTATTAGAAAATCACTAATCAGATTCGTAACCCGAACCCGATAAAAAATGATCTGCTTTCCTATTTTGTCACTTTATTCAATTATAATTTACATCATATTTTGGTTGAGACCCATAGTATTTCTAGTCAATTTTTTTTAATTGAGTTTATATTTCTTTGTTGAAACCTTAAAAGCGACGCAGTGGCGGATTCAAAAATCAAAAGAGTGAGAGCACACGTATTAAAATCTTTCTAATTATTTAAGTGCGGTTCTTAAGATTGGGTGTAGCATGATATTTTTTTTGTTGGTCAGTGCCCTCAATTGCGCACACAAGAGGGCACCTGGCTCCGCCCCTGAAAGCGAGATCTATAGATTTATTATAGTAATGTTTTTAGTAAAAACAATCTTGTTTAATAATTCTTTTAACTTTTTGAAAAAATTAAGCGATCAAAAATAAAACATCATTAAACATAAAAATGACTGCCTTAAATCCATTTTGACAGGTATTACTTTATCCATCCAAAATTAGACCACTATTTAGGCATTTACGACTAACGTACGTACAATGTTACGTAGAATCCAAACATTTTCATAAAATTCTGAGAAATTTGAGATATATAGAGATTAATTAATTGCTGTATATATGAGTTGTATTTAATTTGTACGCAGCTCTAGACTCTAGTTTTAAGTGAAATACCACTTCGAATAAGACAAACGTGATTTGTACTTCATGCACTTCACTAATTTATTCCCTAGTTGCTTAGTTTACTCAGTAATGTAATAAATGTATCATGTTCATTCAAAGAAAGAAAACTGATACGAAAGAAAACGATTTAAAGGGATATCTCTCAGGGCCGACCCTAAGGGTGGGCAAAAAGGGTCGTCATCCAGAGCCTCATGTCAAAAAAGCAAAATTAAAAATTGTATAGGGTCTATATAATTATAAATTGTAAAGGAAAAGGGCCCCAATATGCTATTTTGCTCAGGGCCTCCAAATACCTAAGGTCGGCCCTGATATCTCTCAAAAGTAAAAAAAATTTAAAGGAAAATACTTAAATTTTCTTTTATTGATCTTTCTCCGTTTCTCTCCTAAACAAATTAGGTAATCTATTATTCGATTTCTTCCATTCTCTTTATTCCTCACTTCACTTTCTATTCCTTAATTTCTTTTCGCTTTTATACTGCTATGAGTGCTATCCAAATAAAGTGTTATAGATTATTTTTCTTAATTGAATAATCTAACTAAAATTATAAGACTGAAAACGATGAACATAATTAAATTTAGTGAACTAAAAATTAATAAAGTTAGAAAAACATATTAAATTTAGTGAACTTCGTTGCATCATACTCCTTCCTATTTAAGCAAGTAAATCCACCTTAGTTTCTTCAAACTTGTCGAGACAATAATTAACCCTTAAAATCTATAGTTATGCTTAATTAAAAATTATGAAAAGTTGATATTAATAATCATTGCATTGAGACAAATAGAAAAAACATCGCGCTAAACTACGTTTTACATTATAGATTGAGGATAAAATACAAATTAAAAGTAATAAGTAAATAGTAACTCAAAAAAGGACTTTTAGGAAGAATAGGACGAAATATATTATTTTCGCTGATAAGATGTTAGGTTCAATTCTCGCTCTCCTCGACCCCTACCCGACCCTACCTTATAGTCAAAAAATAAATCATTAAGTAAATCTGTCTACATGCTCACTTCTCTTAGCTTTTCTATAAAAAAGATTATAAAATAGCTATTCGTATTAATTTACCCTTTGACTTCCCTTTATGATTATAGAGCATAAAATATATACATTGCTTGATTGTAGTGCCATATTACACATTGAAGTTATAAGTTCCAATTTAATTAATTAATTTTTAAATGTATTTTACTCCTATATTCTAAATACCATTTGTAAATTGTACTACCTCAATTTTATTTGACTAGTCCCATTTGACTTTTCACGAATTTTAAGGATTGAGTGGGGTCCATTAAAAAGGTGGTAGTTAGGTATTTTAATTGATTAAATTAATTGTAAAGGTGATAGTGGAGTATTGGGAATTGGAAAATTGAAGGTATTTAGGTAAAAAAAGGTTAGCCAAAAAAGAAAATGGGACAAGTAGTATGAAATTGCCAAAAAAGGAAATGGAACAAGTAAACTGAAATGTCGAGAGTATAATAATAGTATCGACTATCATACACTCTATCCAAAGATCAAGTCACAATAATCAAAAACTATTCAAGGTAGGAAAAGGAATAGTAGCAAATTAAACCACTAAATCCATGGCTAAAACACCCATTAAACTCTTGCTACTACTTCCACCTTTTCTTTTTCTAACCATCTTTTACCTATCTTTCTTTAATCAAATCCATTTCAATATCATTCTTTTCCCTAATTACTTGCCTAATAATAATAATCAATCTAACCCTTTAATTAACAACATTAATCATCATTATCGTGGTAACATTTCATTCATTTCCAAGATATTAATATTAGTAAGTTCGTTCTTCATACAATTCTTTGATTTAATTTGGTTTCTATATGCTTGCACTTTTCAATACAATGCATATTGATATTGATTGTTGACTATCTAATATTGTACGTGCATGTGCGTGTTTAAGAAAGAGGAAAAAGAGAAGAAGAACAACAACAACAACAGTCGTAGTTTAAAGAAGATTGAGAATGGGTTGGCTCGAGCCCGAGCTGCAATTCGAGTTGCAGCCCGACGTCAGAGTTATAAGTTCGAGGGTGACGAGGTTTTCATACCTAGAGGACCGGTTTATCGGAATCCATATGCCTTTCATCAGTTAAGTTTTCATAATTTATTACGTATTGCAATCTTAAAATTATTATTAATTTGACATATAGATTTATTATAATTTTAGCGACATAACCAGAATTTTTATATACTTCATTAATTTTATTATTCAATACCTCACTAGTTATATTTTAATGGATTTCAAGTAGTTAACTAAATATAATCCAAAAAATGATTATCAAATTATATTAGCCCTCAATTCAACTTAATTAGCTTATTTTATGAAATTATATTTTATCATAATTTCATCATCATTAGCCCAATATTTAATTATAAATTGTTTGATGAAATTTTTATTTTAAGAAATTATTGGTTCTATAATTGTAAAATATCACTTTGACTTATAATTAATTTGCAATTCATATTAGATACGTAGTACTTATAGTCAAACTAAAGTTTACACATTATAGAGTTAACTATAGAAGTCAAAGTAATAAAACTAAAAAGCTAAGAAAAGGGTAATTAATTAGTAGTTAGAAAAAATTGGTTAGGGAAATTATCAAATGCATTTTGAAAAATACTTGAAAACCTAAAAGTTTATTAAAATAATTTAAGTAGTGTTCTTTTTCTTAAAATAAAAGACAAAAGTGAGGTTTCAAAATCATAATTTGAAGTAATACTATATGGCAAGTAATCCCTTCGTTGCTATTTAATACTACCTGCTATTCAGCCTAAGTGTCACATTTAGTTTTTTAACACTATTCACTCATCACTTTTAATTTGTATTTTACTCTTAATCTATAAGTTAAAATATAGTAATGTGGAATCTTGTTTGATTCGTCTCAATACAAGGATTATTAATATTAAATTTTTATAATTTTTAATTAAGAATAATTTAATATATTAAGGGTTAAAATATTACCTCGATAAGTGTGAAAAAAACTAAATGATTCTTTTAGGCTAATAGGAGGGATTACTATTTTTGTTTCGTAAAAGAATATGTGTATTTATATGGTATTTTTTTCAAATAATTAGCCTAAGTCATCTTAATTTTAGTGTTTTTTATAATGTTTAAAGCATCCTTATGTTTTTCACAAACTTTATTATGTTGGAGTGTATAATATAACTTATTACTGGATATCAACCATCAACCTGATTTTTGGTTGAGTTGGTTCACTGACATATTATTTCATAAAATAATTAAAGGCTTGAATCTTAACACTATTTCCTTTTGGTTAAGTTGATCTCTTGATATATTATTTCATAAAATAATAATTCTAACATTTAAAAATACTCCATAATTGTTTTAAATAATTATAAATGACCTCTACTGACAAGAAACCAGAAATATAAAGTTTTAAGTTGGCTTTTTTTGACGAAAAAAAAAATAAGGAGCTAGACTTTTGTGAGAGTGAATTTTAATTAGAGTTCCAAAACCTAGGCAGATTATAGAATACTCCATTTGTTTTAAATATATATATAATCTATACGTTAACTTAAATTATAGAATATCCATTTATTTTAAATAAATATTAATTCCTATGCGTTTCTTATTGTTGGTGGAATAAACAATGTGAGTGGAGAATCTTCATGTAAAATAAATAAATAAATATAAATACTTCTCGTCAAATGTAAACAATCACATTGACAATAAAAGGTGTACATATATTAATTTGTGCCTTAATGAGCATATGGGGATTATTATTTCACAAATTGTAGAATAAGATAGGTTTATGGTAAATTTGTTTGTATTAGACTGATTCAATACATATTGTTATTTAATCTATATATATTTGGATAGAGGTTCGATCGATATTTGATCATAATCAAGACTATGAATTTATAAGCTACTTAATTTAAATACCATAGCTTCAAAATAATTAGATGATACCATTTTTTTTTTATTAAAGTGTGCATTGTGAAAAATATATCAATGAAGTTCTCAAATGATGTTTTTATTTATGCAAAAAGAATTAAATTAAATTAAATTAAATTAAATTGATAGATAATACTCCCTCCGTTCCTTAAAGAAGTTCCCACTTTCTGTTTTGGGGTGTTCAAATTGTTGTTTCCATAAGGAATCCTTCCATTTATATCACAAATTTTGGACAAAAATAACCTCAACCATCCTAATTTTAATATTTTAATATTGATTATGGCCCCACATATTTTCCACTAACTCCATGTTAACATTTTTGTATTCCTTATGGTCCCCACATGTTTCCCACTAACTTCATTATTAAAACATTTTTTAATTAGTTGTGGTTCCCATATTTTTTTCCACTAACTTTTTTTAAATACTTTTTTAATATTTGTGGTCCCCACTTTTCCTCCATCAAATTTATTATTCAATAAATTAATATCTCCACTATCTAAAAGATTCTACTTTTCTTAATTCCCGTGAACATTCCCTATGGGAATATCAATAGGGAACGGAGGGAGTATATAATAAGCAAATAGTCCTAGCTAGGTATCAAGTTGATCAAAGAAACAAAATAACAACAATATTGAATCAGAAAACAATAATTATTAGACACAACTAAACTTTGATGGCAAAATGATAAATAATCAAGACAAAAGAAACAAAATACGAAGAACAATAAATAGGACAAACCGATGCTTATTGTGAAAAAAGTCAGGTCTATTTCGCTACGATACTAATTAGTGGTAATGAAATAATTTGTAGTGTAAACTTTGATAATACGTGTCATGTAATTTGAAATGTAATGAAAGTTCAATCATAAAAAATTTTTTGTTTATTGCAATGAGTTTTGCGATAAAAAAAAGGATTGTTGAAGAATCGGAGAATAAGTATATGCATTAAACAAGTTAAGAGACAATAATCATCATACATTATACTAAAACAATAAAAGAATATAACACATGTCACTTTTATATATAATGCTTTCCCTCCTAAATTTTAAGTAGTTAAATATGGAAACTTTGAGTTTTAATTAAATTTTATTTCTTAATGAATAATAATAGTAAGAAAAAAGTCAATTTTAAAACCTTTAATTTTTAAAATACACTTATTTAAGAAAAAAAATATTTTGGGTAGCTTTCATTTTAGTAAATTAAATGACTATACTATTTATTTTATCTTATTTATTACAATACAAAAATAATTAGAATATAATATAGTTGTTAACTATAAATAGCGTTATAATTAAAAACTCTTAAATTATGTAACATTAAAAAAATTTTAAACTTAATTAGTCAGCTAATTTCAATACTTACAAAATAATAACTAAAATCTTATTTAGAATAATTTTACAAGGATAATTATGATAAAGAAAATTATAGAAGTATAAATTTTGAGGATGCCATCAATAAATTGTTTGTGTATGAGGTTTCTTTCAATCAAATTTGATATAATGTTTGCACAATAATTTTTTTATTAGTATTATTATTTTAATCAGCAAAACAGAATTATTTTATTTATAATCCTTTTAGTTAGTTATATATATAGTTTTCATCAATATAATGGTTAGTTTTGAAAAATAAACAATTATACGTAATAAATTATTTACATAACTTAATAAACTAACATATTCGTGCATTGCACGGGACATATACTAATGCTACTAATATTACACAAAACTTTTCATTACCATTTCCACCATTTTTATTACTAATTACAAACAGGCCGTACAAGTGAATCCACATGAACATTATTAAACATGTCCAAACAAGAGGTAGTTAATCGGATTGATAATTGCTTAGTGTTAACAAGAGACCTAATAATATTGTACGGTCGTCTCATTTATTTTTGGGCGTCATTGCGAAAAATAAATTTGGCCGTTAAAAAATTAAGGCCTAAGAACTATATAATATCTTTTTATTTTGTATTGTTGATAATTTAATTATTATACAAAAAACGTTAATAATTCAAGCAAAAAATGTAAATTATCTAAATTATATTCAACAAGTTTATAATCAAAATTAGCAATAAAAATCATATCAATATTAGATTTAATTTTTGAGCCACAACTCAACAAAATTACTAGTTAATAATTTTTTTTTATCACTAGGCACATGTTATGTTGGAAATCCAAAAATTAAGACAAAATTAAGGAATTTATTTAGGGTTGAGATAAGAGTTGTGAAAGAGTTTCAAATAGTTAATATTTAGTTTTCTTTCTTCAGCTAGTTTCCGAGATCGTCTTTCTGAGAGACGTCTCTCAATCCATTAAAGCTTATTGCTTACATTTACTTCACATTTTTCTTAATGGGTCAACCCAATTAGAAATGGTATCTTAAAGTGGCAAAATTTCTCAATACAATACCCAATTGACAAAACAATTTGAATACAAAAAAACCTTTTTATTTAGCGATCCAACAAAAAAAATAGAAGGCTTTCGTTGACACGAATACACAAATTTGGGTGAGTTACGTATGACGAAACTATAGGAAGTTACAAAACCACATGGTTTCGTGCATTGCAAGTAAATAAAATGGGCACAAGATCCTATTTGATTTAATGAACCTTTGTAATTTGAGCAATTTATAGAGTGATATCCAAGAATAATTGAAAATTTTCATGCTTTGAAGTGTTCATATTCATTAATTTCAAATGGTTAATTAGCAAAAACAAAGAGAATTATAGTCCATGGCTCTAAATATCAATATATTTTCATATCTAAGCTTAAGGTTAAATATTATCTTGAATTAGATATAACTCACATTTTTTTGCTGAATAATGACTTGTTAGTGCTTTTTTATTACATAGTTAAAATATCAATAATATAAAACAAAAAGGACTAATATATTATAAATTACGCCTTAAGTTTTAGGGAATCTTATTATTTGTTGCTCAGGGATTTAAAAATTGAACGAGTCGACCCTATTAGGACGACATAGTACTCCCTCTATTTTCATATATATTCTCAAATAGAATTTACGAATTTTAGTGTCAAATTTTGACTACAATTTTTCAACGGTTTATATACAAAAACATATTCATGTGGAATCTTGATAGCTACGTCTTCATATATGATTTCTAAATATCAACTTTTTTAAATTTTAAAATCTCACAATTTAAATTATTTGACTTTTCAGTTTAAATTGAAATCCGAAAAAATTGAATGAGAAGAACTACTGAAAATCGAGGGAGTAGTATATTAAGACCACATGCATAAAATCATAAAGGATTGATGTATTCTTTCATGTGTTAGATGTCGTTTTTAATCATATGATCTATACTTTCTTCATTCTTATATTTTTGTTCTAACTTTGTAAATTTATGTTTAGGGTCCTTAGACATTTATGTTGATAACCAAAGGTTAAAGTTTGTAGTTTGAATCCTAGCTAGTACAAGCTACTATTTGTCTTATAATAAATATTTGTTATCACAATTTTAGTAGGCATCTATCTTAAATTGTTTCCGAAGGACTGTTTGACCGCCCTCTCCTAATGGATCTGAGATTGTCTATGAGTGGGATACACTGGATATGATGATGATGATTTTAAATTGTTTATAACAATTAACGTGATACTATTAGTTAATTAATAAGTAATTTGTTTTAAATAGGAGCCACAAAGAGATGGTAAAAAGAATGAAGATATGGAGTTATAAAGAAGGGGAAAGACCCTTAATACACGAAGGACCCATGAGTTGCATATATGGTATAGAAGGACAATTCATTCAAGAAATGGAGAGTGATATAAGTTCCATAAAAAAGTATATGGCTAATAACCCTAATCAGGCTCATCTTTTTTTCCTACCATTAAGTATTGTGAATATAAGACTATCTTTCTACAACACTGCTGATGTCAATGATCGTAAACCAATCAACTCAATTCTTACTGATTATGTTAATGTCATTGCCAACAAATATCCTTTTTGGAATACAACCCATGGTGCTGATCATTTCATGCTTTCTTGCCATGATTGGGTATGTTTTTTATTTTTTGTATCTTCTTTTTTGTTAATGACCGACCCTAAGGATGGGCAAAATGGGTTGTCGCCCAGGGCCCTGCCCCATGTCAAAAAAGCAAAATTAATGGTTGTAAAAGGTCTACATAAGTTATAAATAAATTGCAAAGAAAAAGGGCCCCGATGTGCTATTTCGCCCAGGGCCTCCAAATACATAGGGCTGACCCTGTCTCTAACAAAACATCCGCATATTAAATGTAAAACTTATATTTCCATATTAATCCTATACGCATTTAATATGAATTGTTAGATTGTTACTCAGACATAATCCGATTATTTAATGTGCTCGTTTATATTGAGGGTCAATTGAATATATAGCCTATTTTAAAACTCTATCATTAGGCATTAGCAAAATGAGGCTACGCACATCGCTCGATCCTTTCAAACCCCACCATATATTGAAAGCTACTTAATGATATCGGGGTAGTTGATTATTTTAATTTGTGTTTTTTTTGGTTCCTCATTTTTGCAGGCACCAGAAATCACATTAACCAACCCAAAATTATTTAAGAATCTTATAAGAGCACTTTGTAACGCTAACACGTCAGAAGGATTTGATCCCATGAGAGATGTCCCAATTCCAGAAGTAAATGTCCCTTCAAAACAACTAAACCAACCAAGTTTGGGTGTACAAACAAATAAACGTAAAATCCTAGCATTTTTCGCTGGTGGCAACCACGGTCATGTTAGGAAGTTCTTATTTCAACAATGGGGACAAGATGACGAAATTCTAGTTCGCCAAAACCTTCCTAAGACCCAAAATTATTTCGAAATGTTAGGGCAAAGCAAGTTTTGCTTGTGCCCTAGTGGTTACGAAGTTGCAAGTTCGAGAATTGTTGAAGCGATACGTGCTGAATGTGTTCCCGTCATTGTTAAAGATAATTACTCATTTCCTTTTAGCGATGTTCTTGATTGGAGTCGATTTTCGATTCATGTTCCTAAGGCAAAAATTCCAGAGATCAAGAGGATTTTAAAAGGGATTTCTTCACAAAAATATGAAGAATTGGTTCAAGGAGTTAAGAGTGTTAAGTGGCATTTTACTTTTAATAGACCTTCTAAACCATTTGATATAGTCCATATGGTGTTACATTCTATATGGTTGCGAAGGCTTAATATTAGATTATAGTAATTAATGTTGTTTATTACTCCTATATTTTATCGGTTCAAGGCAAAATGAAAGAAATGAGTCCTTTTCATAGAGGGTTTATTTCAGTCATTGATGGGCTTTTGACAAGAGTTACACATTTACTACAATGTTCGTTCTACGTGATAATATTGTTAATTTGAGGTATTGGATCCCTTTTTAGTTATTAGTCTTAAGCTAAATGTAATATACATGAAAAAATATTTGTACTATATATATGTTTTAATTGTTTGTATGTTCTATATTCTCCATTATTTGAATGAAATTGTTAGAATACAAAACAATTTTCTTTTCCTCCAGTGGTGGTAAATGTTAATGAAAGCACAAATTAGTAGCAAATATAAAAAAATCTAAGTAAATACATAAACACAATTATATCATTTTTTGAACTTGGTACCTTTCCTACATTAATGACAAATCGATTCATACTCCATTATACTACAACATGTATTGCCGATATTATTTACCTAGAAACGTATATTCACTAGTGGAAAAAAAGCTATTGGCTGCTGTTAATTGGCTGCGGTTTTAATGTATACGCAGCCAATTTATAAAATTTAAAAAAAAATGGATCAATGGCTGCGGTTTTTATTATTGTCCGTAGCCAATAAGTGGAATTAAGTCAATGGCTGCGGTTTTTATTTGTGTCCGCAGCCCAAAACTAAAGCCCAGCCCAAGAGGCGCCTCACTTATTATATGTACCCCTCTTCAAAACCCTAAACGACATTTTCTCTCACTTCCCTCACTTCTTCATTCTGAAAACCCTAAACGACTAAAACAATGTCATTTTCTCTCACTTCCCTCACTTCCTTCCTTCAAAACTAAAACTTACAGAAATTGTTGATGGTTGTAACTAAAGTAATTTCGAGATCTGTAAGTAAAGTAAAAAACTTACAGAAATTGTTCAACGAAGATCTGTAAAAAACTCCGTTTGTAACTTGGATTGTCGAAGTTCTATAAAGATCTGTAAAGATGAAGATGATTCTTTGTTTGTAAAGATCTGTAGAAATTGTTCAACGAGATCTGTAAGTTGGATTGTCGAAGATCTGTAAAGATGAAGATGATTTTTTTTGTAATTTTTTTCCTTTTTTTTGTAATTTTTTTCCTTTTTTTGTAATTTTTTTCGTTTTTGTTAGATTTATTTGTTGTTAGAATTATTTGTATTCGAAAATTGTTGAAATTTGATCTGGGTTGTTACATTTATTTGTACTCAAAAATTGTTGAAATTGTTGTTAGATTAATTTCGAAAATTGTTGTTAGATTAATTTCGTTTTTGTTGTTAGATTTATTTTCGTTTGTTGTAATTTTCCCTTGTTTGAAATTTCAGATCTTGAAATTTCGTTTTTGTTTGTTGTTCTTGCATGACGTTCTTAGCATTCAGATCTAGATTATTTCATGTTTCTCTTGTTCTTGCTTCCCAAGTATAAAACGAAATTTAAAAAAAAATTTTTTTTTTTTGAAAATGGGGTACTCCAAGAGCTATGAGACAAAACCGCAGCCAATACCCCTAAAAAAATCGCAGCCAATAAGCTTTTTTCCACTAGTGATTCACTCTCACAGAATATCCTTTAGTCGGGAAGGTTTGTAGTGTTGGTTTTTGAGGAACTGATGCAACAAACTTGTCCAATGCTGAAGCTTGAACTAGTTTGTTGTGTTGGTTTTGGAGGAACCGACGTAAAAACCACTTTTTTCATCTTATCCGCATTTATAAATATCCTTCTCATTATAAAACTTGCATACATAACCTAATAATACTCCAAAACTATTATATTCACAATCCAAATCCATATTCCAACACAACATATTAATATGTAACAAATATATACATAATCAAGCACATATATCTAACATAATATATCATTAAACCAAATACAATATACACAATCAAACATAATAATGTAAAATACTGATTTACAAATTATTGATTTTTTTTTTTTTGCAAATACACATTATTGATTTTAATTGTGAGCTCATCTTCAACTGGCTAACAATATCACCTCACCTACTCCTATTATTAAACCATATTCCAAAAATTTATGGTAGGTCATTTTGATATTTACTAATTATGTGATTATTAAAATTCAAATGTCATTTTCACTAAAAACGTTTCAAAATTTTAATGTTACAAGTTATCCCAAACTTAAGAAACAAATAATGACGTCACAATTATTTTATTTTTAAAGAGGTCATGATGGTGGATGACTCATATATAGAATAACAAAAAATAAATTTATTATTTTATTTAATTATAAGATTCGTGCCTTAAATTGTATGGAACAAGAAATAAAGCATATAAAACTAGTGTATTTAGAATATTTTTTTTTCGAAAAGTTGGAAATATATATATCTCAAAAGAAGTGTATTTAGAATATTAGTTTAGTGCTTTTAATAAACAAAATACTTATTAGTTGTTGGTTATTTATTAGGAAAAAGTTAGTTGAAAAGCCAAATGACAATAAAATACTACTCTATTTAGTTTAGTAGTTTTTAATTTTTTGACATTAAAAACGGCGTTTTAAATGACTTGAAAGTCATATGCCAAACATATTTTTTTGATTGTTTGACCGGTCATTATCTTAAAGTCAAACATCAACCAAAAAATTGATGAAAAAGTCATTTACCAAACAATCTCATTAATTAAAAGTCTTAGTACATATTAGCGACAAGTTAGAATTATTTTTATATGCGTTTGAGAGGTTTTTTTTCCAAAAAACTAATAATAATTTCCTAAATGTCTTATAATTTTTTTTTTAATTATCTTTCAAGTTTGGAGTTCTAAAGTTGCAAAAAATTATATTATATGATTTATGTAGACAGCAGAAAACTACCAAAAATGACAATTGATTTACTAATTATCAATATATTTCTTCTTATATTGAGAGGTTTTTTTTATATGGGTTTGAGAGGTTTTTTTTCCAAAAAACTGATAATAATTTCGTAAATGTCTTATAATTTTTTTTAATTATCTTTCAATTTAGAGTTGTTAAGTTGCAAAAAATTATTTTATACTACCTCATATTCAACCCATTAGTTCTATTTGGTTTTTTCACACTTGCCGAGATAACATTTTAACCCTTAATATCTCTAATTGTTTTTAATTAAAAATTATAAAAAGTAGATATTAATAATCTTTATGTTAAGACGAATCAAACAAGATCCCACATGACTATATTTTAACATATATATTAAGAATAAAATACAAATTAAGAGTGATAAGTGAATAGTGAAAAAAAATCAATGGGACTAATGGGTAGAATAGGACTAGACCTGGGAAAATTTGATCCGACCCGAAAATGGACCCGGGACCCGACCCGTTAAAACTCGAACCCGACCGATCCGAAAAAGGCTTAACCCGAGACATGACCGACCCGATAATTATCCGACCGAAAATGACCCGACCGGCAACCGACCCGACCGACCCGTTTGACAGGTCTAATGTCAATTTTTAGAGTAATCTCAATGTTAGAATTCATTTCAAATAAAATTTTTGTTTTCAACTTATCTAAACATATTGACTATATCATTTGAACCTTAAAACTCATTAATAGATCTTAAAAAATACGCAATTAACATCTTTTTATCCATCGTAATTATTTTTCTTTAAAAAAAGGACGTTATAATCATCTTAATTGAATACATATATCTTGTTAAATCAGTCGAATGAGTTTTTTATTCTTCTACATTTCAGGAAGCAAATCAAAATAATTTATAAGAAACGTTTTGCACATTTGAATGTGCTTTTTAGAAAAGATGTCGCTAGCTTAGATTGTAAAACATGTATCTTATAAATCGAAATAAGTACTTAGTTATTTGTATATCTTTTCAACATGAAATTGTGAAAATAATTTTTATGAGAAAATGAGAAGATATTTAACGTCATTTTTATCTAACGTTACAACTTTAATAAACGCAATAACTTTTATAAAGCACGTATATTACAAGTCTTTTAAAATAAATATAAATTTCCATATTTTCTTTACACTTGAATGAACCTGATATACCAACTAGTTTTAGAAAATCACACATCTAGTTTCTCTAATGTAACACGTATCTTACAAATTCAACTATACATAGAGATTTAAAGTTTAGACAACGAGCGTCGTTATTACTGATTTCTTATAACTTGAATTCAATCACATATAAGGCTTTAACACCGTGTTAATTGATATGTGGATTAATGTCATAGGGATGAGAAATAGTTTTTTTATTAAAAAAGTTTCATAAATAATAAAATATGAGAAAATCATTTTTTAAAATTTCATAAGTCATAACCCGTTGGGTCAAACCGACCGACCCGGAACCGAGAGTGACCCGACCCGAGAATGACCCGATCTGAAAATGACCCGATCCGAAAATGACCCGACCGAAAGTGACCCGATCCGTAACCCGCCCGACCGACCGTTTTCCCAGGTCTAAATAGGACTAATGGTAGTTGTCTACTGTCTACATAAATCATACTCATTGATTTTTCACGATATCCAATGCACGATTTTAATCTTTAATTTCATACGAAAAAAAATTCTAAAAAGTTAATATTATGAAAATAAATATGCATTAAGACGAATCGAGATTCGCCACTTCACTACGTTTTACATTATGCATGCAGGAATATATACCAAATAAGATCTATCAAATGATGAATAGTAGTTGGCTACTTCTACTTGCTATAGAAACTGTAACAATTATTAAAAACTGGAGAAATTATACATTTTGTACTATAAATACTCTAATCATATTTTAAATACATTATAATACATAGTTACTATTTTTTAATCAAACTATATATTTTAACAGCTAATCGTAATCGTATATATATATAACTAATAACTAATCTCACTGAAAACATTGCATCCTTCCAAATTCTTAGTTCATGTATATAATTATAATTAATGAAAATAATAATTTTCCATTTATAAATATTGCGATTTCCTTCTTGGCCACTGAACTTTCAGAAGGCCTTTATCAAATAACTCAATCAGGATTATTATTTATATATATCAACATAAATTAAGTAGAAATTTTGAGACATTAGTTTTATAAGATATTTTCTGTAAATCAAAAAGATTTTATAAATCAAATATTTAATTGTTACTGATAACATTAGCTAATAATTAAATGTGGTTTTTCTCATATGCTTAATTTTTTTTAACATATATGCTTAATTTTTTTTACTTACACAAAAATTACATTATACTCAATTATTTAATGAATTATAAATTTTTTAGCTTTAAAATTAAACTAATAAGGGTCATTATGATAGTCGGTCATGTATTGGTAGCTTTACAAAAATATCTATTTTTGACCCAACATTTAGTGATAGCCTAATAGAAGCACCAAATCAATCAAAATAAATTTGCGTGACTTTTGTCAATATTAGTTATTAATAAATAAACACTGAAATAAAAAAATTGTAAATCAAATATTTAACTGTTACCGACAATATTAGAAATATGTGGTTTTTCACATTGTTTAATTTATTTACTGATACACAAGTATATATATTGAAAAAAAAAATATTTAGATCATATTCAATTATTTGAAAATTGTTCTATTATATCAAAAAACATTGTTACTTACTAAGATCGATTAAAATATTTATTATCTTATGATTGATTAAAGTTTTCAAATTACAACCTAATTTAACCAATATTTTAAAGGATACTATCAACACATAGTCATCAAACTTCATAAATTAAATTTACAAATCATATAAAATCTTGGATTGCATTTGAGCACAAGTTTTCAGAAATTTTAGGTTTTAAAAATTCGTGCATTGCATGGGTATATACGTATATCAACTTAAATTAAATAGTAATGTGAAGGGAAATTTTTTTTAAATAAATTATTTTCTTCCACATCTTTTTGAGATGATATTCTTTTTTTGAAATCATTCTGGATAATTATTGTTATTATTATTATTATTATTATTGTTGTTGTTGTTGTTGTTGTATGCTCTATAAGATAATAAGTAGTCGATTTGAATTAAATTCAATTGAACTAATGAAATTGCAGTAGATTACTCTGAGCAAATTAAGTGAATTAAATGAATAATAAAGACTAAAAAATAAAAATGATATAGTCCACTAAAGAAATACTCTATCGTATTTATAGAGAACGAGACATTTGGATTTTGCACAAAAATCAAAGAGGGGGTGGGGGACCACTTAAAAGTGAGTGGAAAAATCTCTTTTACCATAAAGGGTATTGAGAATGACAAATATAGAAATGAGACATTTTCAGTGAGTTGACCAAATAAGAAAACGTGTCATTCTCTATTTATAGGAGGGAGTATATTCTAATCTAATATAATACTTCCTCCAATTCATCTTATTTGTCCACTTTAACTTTTAATATCTTTAATTGTGTATAATTAAAAATTATAAAAATTTGATTTTAATAATCTTTGCATTGAGACGAACAAAATAAGATCCCACATGACTATATTTTACCTTATAGATTAAGAGCAAAATACAAATTAAGAGTTATTAGTGAATAGTAACCAAAAAGTAAAGTGGACAATTATGATGAATTGGAGGGAGTAAAATTTTACACTAAACTATTTTGTTATTAAAAAATAAAGCCCTCCTAAAAACGGGCCGGATAAGGGCTTAAAATGGGGGCCCGGCCCATTAAACACCTCTAGTCACTACCGTCAAGTGATTAATAAAATTGTGCAAGCAACATAAAAAATATATGTAATAATATAGAATTACCTATAGGTATATTTAGTTTAATCATCTTGACTTCGGATCATTTAACTTAAGAAAAGACAAAAGATAAACAATATAATATTCATTAATTATATTGTTTTATAATCTTAAAATGGATCAAATATATATAATACTCCAAAACTAGCAAAGTGAATGGTTGTATGAATCCATGGCTTCTAAAGCACCCACATATTTCTCTCTACTAATCTTCCCTACTTTACTTATTATCTTTTATTTATCTTTTTACTCTCAAAATAAATTCAATTCAAGTCTTTCTAAGCTTTTACCAAATCCTCTAATTAATGTCACAAATGATAACCATCATGACTTCTCATCAATTTTCATCTTTGCAAAAGTAAGTTATGTACCATTATCACCATTTATTATCAATTATAAATAGTCAGTTTATTTAAATTAAATTTTATTTGATTTAATAGAGTATATAATATATTATGTTTTTTCAAACGAATATCTGAAAATATATTATATGTTATATCATTTTTAATTAATTTTATTGAGTGTTTTTTTGTTAATACATGTATGTAGAAGAAAGAAGAAAATGAAAATATAAGCAAGAACAAAATGAGTAATTTGGAAATGATTGAGGATGGATTGGCTCGAGCACGGGCCGCCATTCGAAAGGCGGCTCGGCGTCGGCGTTATAAGTTGGAAGAAGGGGAGACTTTCATCCCAAGAGGACCAGCATACCGAAATCCTTATGCACTTCAACAGTTGAGTTTCATTTCTTCCTCCCCTTCTTTTTTTAATTTATTTTTAAGGCTTTTTAGTTATTACTAAAATATGTTACTTTAGTCCAAAAACCTATAAGAATTTGCGCGTATTTTAGATTGATCCTAAAAAAACTAACTAGCTAGTACTTTATCACGTATATTTTATAATTTTACAAATTTATTATATTTTTTTTTATTGTAGTTTGGTTTCGGAAGAATAAGATAAAATACTTCAAAAAGAGGGATAAAATGGATACAAAAAATAAAATTCAATTAGATGAACTAATAAATCTTGCACATTGAATATAATTTATAGTTTTAAAGCTTATTTACAACAAAAAATTATTGGAAAAATTGACATTAATAATCCAACCTTTTGCTCGTCAGCTATGAATAATTCCACCTTTAGATTATTTTCTAATAATCCAATATTCGCCCTTTGTACGGAATGAATAATCCAACCTAATTTATTTTAGTTTGCTGGCAGCATACCCTATATATTATTACCTATTTTAGTATTTTGGTATGTTGTGGGCAAATATATGATAAATGTTAGAAAATAATCGAAAGATGAGATTATTCACAACCGATGAGTGAAAGGTTAGATTATTACTATCAATTTTTCCTAATAATTTAAGCTAGGGTGCTTATTTCGTAGGCTCTTATTCATTTTACTTATATAAAACCATAAGAAGCAACCCTAACGACCTATTTGATAGTTGGTATTAAATAGTGAGAATGATAAAAGTTTAGTATAATTTTGATGGGAAAAGTCTCTTAATAAGTTTAATAGGCATGTTCTATAAACTTAGTCATCTGATTTGTCTCTCAAAATTTATTTCAATTTATTACCGCTTGAAAATGTAGTATTAGACGGTGGTGGATGGTAGTTTAGAAACAACTTCTTTAATTATATAAGTGTTTAGTAATAAATAAGTATTAGAGTGTAAAAGAATTCAAAATTAATATAATAATAATAATAATATAAATAAATTCCCCCTTGTGTATGTATAGAATGGAACATGGTTGCATATACACTACTCTTTAAAGTTTCAATTTTTCTAAAAAATGCACTAAATTCAAAATCTAAAATTCACCATATTTGAGTAGGAAGTAAACAATTAACCTTACTAATTCCTATGGTTATCATAAAAAATTAAAAGTTCTTAATTGTAGATCCAAGAAACAAGGAAAAGAAAGGGGGCCGAGATTGGTGAAAATACAACATTTGTTGTTGTTATTTATGAGCGACTACACGAATTTCATTGTATATTTCTATGCACTTTGAATCTGACACTACATAATTATGCACTTCAAAACACGCACATGGCGGTACATTCGAGTGCTTCAATTTGTCTAATAGGTTTTAGTCAAGCTCAATTTAAGTCCATTTCATAATTAGTTAGTGTTTTTATTATAAATTAATTATATGTAGAATTAAATGTCGATTACTACCTTTTAATTTAAGTCTTTTGCATTGCGAAATACAATTTTGTTTTTTTTTTTTCGTTTTGAATTACAACCTTGAAAGTTACCACATTTCAAGCCAAGTGACTGTTAACCAATCCAAATGACCTTTGACCAGCCTAAATGACCGTTGATCATCGTTAATCACCTATGACTTTTGTTGACCAACCCTAATCATCTTTGACTTTCCTAATTACCAATTGTACACTTGTGTTTTAGTACTTCAACGTCGTTTTTACCCAACATAGAAATATTTTTTTACTACAACAAATTTAGCTTTTTGCGACATTGGATTTAGTGGCATTTAAAATAATGCCACTAATTCATATTTTTAGTGTAATAGTTATTGGTATTTATTTTAAGTTCCACTATAAAGTGATTTAGCGACACTTAATTTGGTCTTTAGTGGCATATATATGTCATTGTCACTATAGTCTATATTGACATTTGTGAGAAATGTCCCTAGATCCTATGATGCTAAAAGTTTTAGTTAGAATTTTTAATATGCTCCTAAAAGCTCTAATAAACATGTTTGTTAAAATCGCGATTCTAATCTACGATTTTACGATCCAAAAACAAGCGAGCAATTTGAATCGTAGTTAGAATCTTAAAAATGTAGAATCTTACGATTCTAGTTGGAATAAAATTTTTAAAGGTAGAATCATAACACGATTCTACGATTCTACGATTTAACGATCCGATTCTACTAATATAGTATGAATTATATTTAATTTTTCTTATGTACCATATTTTACTAATCTCTTTCACATATACACATAAATTTCAAATTTTTCATCATAAAACATTTTAAAAATAAATTTCTTAGTCGGTATGTAGATTTAAACTAATTGTTGAAAAGTTTTCGTTATATTCTTAAAAATAAAGTCAAAGAAACTTTAATTCATAAATTTAAATACTATTGAATTGGATAATAATGATAAGAAACTAGATATGTTATTATTTTTAAGTTTATTTTTAGAATCGTACGATTCTACGATTCGATTCTATCGATTCGATTCTACCTCTCCAAACGATTCTAAGTAGAATCACGATTTTAACAACTTTGCTAATAAATATCACTAAATCCTCTATATACACTATAATAAATTTGAAATAGTAACGTTTAAATTAAATGTCACTAAATATATACCACTAAAAGTAAATTATGTTGTAGTGTTTCATAAAACAAAGGTCGCGATTACCCTTATTGTAAAATTTGCGATTGATATATTCTTATATGAATGAAGGAAGGTTAATCACTTAATTATTATATGTACTAATTCGTTAAGTTGTTAATGTTTTTACTAAGTATGTATTATCTTATGATTCTTACATTAAAATTTACTAAAAATAAAACATAATTGATGAAATAGGAGCCATAAAGAAATGGTGAAAAGATTGAAAATATGGACATACAAAGAAGGAGAAAGACCGTTGGTACACCAAGCACCAATGAGTTATGTATATGGTTTAGATGGACACTTCATGGAACAACTTGAAGGAAGCAACAACACCCACTTGACCAACTTTATAGCTCGCCACCCCCGACGAAGCACACGTATTTTTCCTCCCTTTTAGCGTCGTTGAATTGGTGGTCTATAGTGACATTTGTGAGAAACGTCACTAGATCCTATATTACTAAAAGTTTTAATGAGACTTTTTAATATGCTACTAAAAGCTCTAATAAATGTCACTAAATCTTCTATATACACTATAATAAATTTGAAATAGTGACATTTTAATTAAATGTCGCTAAATATATTTCACTAAAATCAAATTATGTTGTAATGTTTTATAAAATAAACAAACGGTCGTGATTACCGTTACCATGAAATTTGCGATTGATATATTCTTATATGAATGAAGGAAGGTAAATCACTTAGTTATTATTATTATTATTATTATTATATGTACTAATTCGTTAAGTTGTTAATGTTTTTACTAAGTCTATATTATCTTATGATTCTTACATTAAAATTTACTAAAAATAAAACATAATTGATGAAATAGGAGCCATAAAGAAATGGTGAAAAGATTGAAAATATGGACATACAAAGAAGGAGAAAGACCGTTGGTACACCAAGCACCAATGAGTTATGTATATGGTTTAGATGGACACTTCATGGAACAACTTGAAGGAAGCAACAACACCCACTTGACCAACTTTATAGCTCGCCACCCCGACGAAGCACACGTATTTTTCCTCCCTTTTAGCGTCGTTGAATTGGTGGTCTATAGTGACATTTGTGAGAAACGTCACTAGATCCTATATTACTAAAAGTTTTAATGAGACTTTTTAATATGCTACTAAAAGCTCTAATAAATGTCACTAAATCTTCTATATACACTATAATAAATTTGAAATAGTGACATTTTAATTAAATGTCGCTAAATATATTTCACTAAAATCAAATTATGTTGTAATGTTTTATAAAATAAACAAACGGTCGTGATTACCGTTACCATGAAATTTGCGATTGATATATTCTTATATGAATGAAGGAAGGTAAATCACTTAGTTATTATTATTATTATTATTATTATTATATGTACTAATTCGTTAAGTTGTTAATGTTTTTACTAAGTCTATATTATCTTATGATTCTTACATTAAAATTTACTAAAAATAAAACATAATTGATGAAATAGGAGCCATAAAGAAATGGTGAAAAGATTGAAAATATGGACATACAAAGAAGGAGAAAGACCGTTGGTACACCAAGCACCAATGAGTTATGTATATGGTTTAGATGGACACTTCATGGAACAACTTGAAGGAAGCAACTTGACCAACTTTATAGCTCGCCACCCCGACGAAGCACACGTATTTTTCCTCCCTTTTAGCGTCGTTGAATTGGTGGTCTTCTTTTACGATCCGGCGCTTTCCGGCGCCGAGAACCTTGCACCTCTTCGGAGGGTGGCGTTGGATTATGTCAATGTGGTGGCTCAAAAGTATCCTTATTGGAATAGATCCCTAGGGGCTGATCATTTCATGCTCTCTTGCCATGATTGGGTACGTACCTATATTTTATATTTTTCAGTTACATAAAATGTTTTTTTTTAATTTCGGAATAATGACTATTTAAAGTTCTAAATTCATTAATTATTAGGTATAATTTTATGATTTTTTTAAAACCATGCACCTATGTTAAAAATAATCATTTTGACGTTTATTAGTGATTCAACCATAAGTATGGAAAAAAATAGACCTTTGTGAAACTTTTTAAATTCACATAAAAATGTACTTTTCAATCTTATTAGTAAGCATTGATATGGCTGACTTATTTATTAAATGGGATATTTAAGATCAAAATTAACTCATTATATTAAAATCATTAATTTTGAGTCAAGTGAATCATTATAAGTTGGACTTAATTCATTAAATATTTTATTGTTAATAGTAAATATAAAATAAACAACTCATGATATTAAGATTAATGCTTGATAAAAAGGTATAGCCGATTTTAAAAAACCCTAAAATGAAAGCATAAGTTTAAGTAAATTAAGTGAGTTGAAATTGGGTCAACTTGATCCATTACAAATTAGGTTAGAATTGAGTTCCGACCCAATTAACTGAAATGTTAAATTCAATGAGATAATTTTGAGTCAAATCAATCATTATAACTTAAACTTAGCTAATTAAATACTTTTCTTTTATTTGTAGTAAATACAAAATAAACAACACAATTGACTAATAAACTTGTTAAGTTTTGATCAAGCCATTTAAATCAACTAAACAATTAAGTTTGAATTGTGAATTTATGTTAAGAGTATACTATAAAATATATCTTGGGGCCTCAACTATTAGCTTAAGCTTTTGGTTAAGTTGGTTCCTTAACATGGTATCAGAGCCAACGTGACAAGGGTTCGAATCTCAACGAGCCCTCATTTAAGTGGAATATTTAGCACCAGGTATGAGGAGAGCCTGTGTTGCATCCACACTTCTAGCCCAAATGGCTCTTGTGTGAGGGGGCGTGTTAGAGTATATAATATATCTTGGGGCCTCAACCATTAGCTTAATCTTTTGGCTGAGTTGGTTTCTTAACAATTTCGACCAATTTATATAATATATTCTGAACTCGAATCCAACTCGACCTAATATGGACTCGACCTGATATGTTTGACAAGTCTACTTACAACTAATACAAAAACTTGATTTTGAATTGTTATAGGCACCATATATCTCAGACAAAAATCCAAAAGTGTACAAGAATTTTATAAGAGCAATATGTAACGCCAATACATCCGAAGGATTTAAACCCAAAAGAGATGTTAGTATCCCAGAAGTAAACTTCCCATATAACCAAATAAACCAACCCATCATCTCGAGTTTGGGCACAAATAATCGTTCAATCTTAGCCTTTTTCTCTGGTCGTGTAAATGGCCATGTTAGAAAACTATTATTCGATCAATGGAAAAACGACGACGAAATTCAAGTACACCAACATCTTCCCAAGGGTGAAAACTACTTTGAAAGGCTTATACAAAGCAAGTTTTGTTTGTGTCCAAGCGGTTTCGAGGTCGCCAGTTCGAGACTCGTTGAAGCCATACGTGCTGAATGTGTTCCCGTCATTGTTAAACAAAATTACTCACTTCCTTTTAGTGATGTTCTTGATTGGACTAAATTTTCAGTTTATATTCCTATAGAGAAAATACCACAAATTAAGACTATTTTAAAAGGGATATCTATGGAAGATTATGAGAAGTTGGTTGAGGGATTAAGAAGTGTTAAATGGCATTTTACTATGAATAAACCTCCTAAACCATTTGATTTGATTCATATGGTGTTGCATTCTATATGGTTAAGAAGGCTTAATATTAGATTACCCCTTTAATACTTTTTTTTATATTGAGATTAAATTTTCCATATATTAGCTTATTTTTTACATTGTATCTTTTTATAATAATATGTACTCCATATATTTTCTTGTTTTAGATGTAATTAAATAGGTTAGTTTTATGCCCCTTTTTGTTTTCTCTCTTCTATCTCTAAAAAAAACCCCTAATATCTATAGTTAGTTTGGGGCTATCATCAATCTTTAAAGATTGATGGTAAGCGCCTAATATCTATAGTTAGAAGGCAGTATCAAACAGCAATGTGGAAGAGGATATTCACAAATGTCAGATATCATACACAACGATCGTGGTTTTGTAATTTATGAATTATATTAGGTTTTAGTTGCTATGTACTTGCTAATTTTTATCTATGATATAAATGTCGTATGACTCTTTATTAATGAATCAGCTATTATCAAAAAATAGGTGAGTTTTATAAATCTTACTACAAGATTATCGAATTACGATTAATTCATCAGCTAGTTTATGAGGTTTTACCGGATTTCAATATAGTTATTGTTTTAATATTTGAGAATACTTTATCTGAAGTTAATTCAAGCAGTTTCGTAGAAAATCAATCGTGTAAGGATTAAATGCTCTACGTGTATTATGTGATAGAGTACCTTTTAAATTCTACTACATGTCTATTTTTTAGTTATTGTTATGGGTTAAAAATTGGACATAAACAATGTAATGATGTTTCGGAATGAAAGCAAGAAATAATGAGATACAAGTCTCTGTATTATTACGTTGAGAAAAGCAAGAACACTATCAGGGAGCGTTTGGTATTAAGAGAGAAAATAAAATGGAAAGAGAATGGATAAGAAAGGATAAAGCTAACAATAAGTGTTATTGTTAAATTTTGTTTGGTATAAGAAATTAAAAAATATGGGTAACAAATAATAGAACTAATAAGGGGGGACATTAATGGTGGAACTTGTTGTATATACCTTTGTGAGAATGTGGAGAGAAAGGATAATTGTTTCCACAACTTTTTAAGAGGTAACAAAGTAATGGTAACCATTACCCTCAAGTAATGGTAATGGTTATCCAATTTTTACAACAAACAACAAGTAATGAATTATGTTAATGGAATCCGTTATCTATAGCCAAAAATACCAAACCAAACACCCCCTCAATATTTATAGACATATGATGTGATTGCTAGAATAATATCTTATGATTGTGTAGAATATTAAAATATTGTGTAGATTATTGTGTAGAATATTAGAATATTGTGTAATATTTAGTTTCCTAATATTAGGATTGTATTCATGTATATATTATCTTTTCATGTAATGAGAAAGGCAACCAATCATTCCCCAAATCATTATCTTATATGGTATCAGTTGCTTAGGTGCTTTCCTTGGCATTTTCTTCCCCGACTTTTCTCATTTCTTGACCGGCAGCCTGCTGTGCCGCCCCTCCTACCACCCATTTTGGCTTTTATTTTTTTCTTTTCTCATGGCTTCCCCCACAAAAATTCATCCCGCTACTTTGGTGTCCAACATTAAGACATGTGTTTCTATTCAACTTGAAGAAGATGGATCTAATTTTTATACTTGGGTTACTCTTTTTCAACTTCATTGTGAAACTAATCTTGTGGACTCTCATCTTGCTCCTACCGACTCATCGGATTCTAAGGATCCCGAATGGAAACGGCTTGATAATCTTGTTCGTACATGGCTTTATGGCACAATTAGTCCATCTCTTCTAACGACTATTGTGCTTCCCAAAGATAGTGCCTATGATGCTTGGTCTCGTATTGAAAATTATTTTCAAAACAATAAGACTTCTCGTGTTCTTCGACTTGAATCTCAATTCAATTCGACCTCTCTTGATAATTTTTCGGATGTAAAAGCTTATTGCAATGCTCTTGAGGACCTCGCTACTTCTCTTACCAATCTCGGCACTCCTATTTCCGATAACCGTTTGGCTCTCCAAGTCTTACAAGGCTTAAATGCGGACTACAAAACTTTCCGCTCTTTGGTCCAACATATGTCTCCCTTTCCTTCCTTTGGTGATCTCCGTTCGATGATTGAATTGGAAGAACATTCTCACTCCAAAGACAAACCCTCTCCACAAGATTCGACTCTTGTTACTCATTCCCGTCATAAACATTCTGATTTTTCTGAAAATTCGGAGCCTCGACAAATGCATAATTTTCGTGGTGGTGGTCGTCCACCTCACCGTGGTGGCCGGCCCAATCGTGGTGGTTCCTCATATGGCTCGCAGCATTGTAGACATCATTCCAACAGATTTCAGCCCAAATATCATTCCAATCATCATACTGGGCCGACACAGTATTCTCATCCCAGGCCCAGTTCAGCCGAATACCATCATGGGCCAGCAGCTTCCAACTCTCATTGTGCATGTTGCTCACATTCATGGGCTAAGCCCCCTTGTCCTCATCCTAGCAAAACTTGGGCCTCTTCAAATCAGCCCAACAGAAATTCATCAAAAGGTATTCTTGGGCCTTCTCCTCACCATGGTTTATGTGTGGATTCTTCTCCGGGTTACTCTCCTACCGACATTGATCAAGCTACGCATACTCTCTCCTTGGCTTCCCCGGATGAGGATTTTTGTAGTAGTATAATTTAATAAATAATAGAATTAATTATTTAATAAATAATATGTTAAAGTAAGCGGGCGGGTATTTTTTTGGTGTCGCTACCCGCCCATTTATCTTGGCGGGCGATTATTACACGTCCAAACTTTAAATTTTTTTGAAAGACGTTGTACATGCCCACCCGTTTTTCGAGCCGAATGGGTGGGGCCTGCCGGGTAGCCCGCCCATGAACAGCTCTAATATGTATATATGTATAAAAGTAAATAAATAAACTTAAAGAAGTTAAAAGCTATACCAAAATGCGTATCGTCCTGCGCACAGACTCCGAATCGCCAGTATGGGTGAGCTCTAGAAACTAAACCAGCTTTTCCAAATCTCCCTCGACACCCAGCTGGGCTTGTAGTCATTATTTTTCTCATAGGTTTTCCTATGTATAAAAATACTGTCCTTGTACCAAATTTAGGCCCTCTTCTCCCACTCCCTACACACTAAGGGAGTGATAGAAGGTTCCCAAGACCATTGTTTCTGAAAAGACAATATCAATTAGTATATGTATAAGAAAGCAAGTCAAACAAATAAATAATAAAGTAGTTATCCTTACTTGAAACTGTTACCAGTAGAACTCGATCGTTTGTCTGTCTAAGTGTCTCCATGCCCATAAATTAGGATCTTGGTAAGCCTCACAGGACCTAAAGATAGAGTTGGATAGTTGGTTACCACCGTCCGTGGCAAACCTTTAAAACTAAACAAGTTTTGATTAGTTTATTGATTGAATATAATTATTAGAAAGCAACAAATAATAAAACATACCCAAAATTATCAGACATTCACGGAATGGGTGGTCATAGGTGCTCCAACCCGGGGTAAAAATCATCACACGGTGGTCCCTGTGTAGTGTCAGGCTTTGGTGTCCTAGATTGACGTCGCAAACCACATGACGTCACCAGAGAGGGAGTGACCTCCTTCCTCATATATTCAGACTTCAAAAAATGCTCCTCTGAATCCATAGTAGGTTGAGAATACGTTAAAGCTAAAGGTTGCCGTCGATTAGGTGTGGGTTGTGGATCGGAACGGGAACAATATTGAGGTTAAGGTTGAGGTCAAGGTTGAGGTTAAGGTTGTTCACTAGAAAGACAAATAGGGTAGTTGGTTTCAGGATGGTCTTCGTACGAATCATAAGGGTGACCGGTCCTTGGGTCAATCCTTTGTCCCTGACTGTTTCTCATTCTATGCATGCTTGATAAAATAAATATAATCAAGTTAACAGCTAATAATTTAAATTATTACCTAATAATAATAATTTACTTCATAAAACAACCCCTAAACAGTTCGAAAACAGCCCCCTACAACCAAAAAAAAACACCCCAAAAATAGCCCCCCAACAGCCACAACCCCCCCCCCCCCCCCCCCCCCCCCCACACCCAAAAAAAAAAAAAAAAACTGCCCCAAAAACAGCCATAAACAACCCACCTACCACCATTTAACTTAATAAAAAATCCCTAGCATTGAACATAATCAACATAAATCAAACATATCAAAGAAACATAAATTACTAAAACATATCAAATAAACCAGAAAAATCAGAAAACCATTTGACTCATTCCACTTCAATATATATCCTTATTACATCTTTTACCAACACTCAATGAATTTGACCACCTTTTCTTTCTAAATTAGTCTGTTTAAAAAACACATCCATCTAAATAAAAAATGTGAGTTGTTGAAATAATTAAAAGACATCAAATTTTCAGATTTAAAACAATTATTATTATTTTGCCTTATATTTTGATGTAAACTTGAAAATAAAAGACAAGTACGAAACTCATTCGAATTCGTATTTTATTGAGCTCTATGAAAAACGACATAAAAAAATAGAGATGTTACTTGTACCTTATCATAACAAAGTCGAATTCTATCATTATACAATGCAGTGTATGACCCTTTAGAAATTAAGCCGGAGTAAAAGTGCCGAAATAGGTGAGACAAAATCTTGATAATCCTCTTAAATTTATCCACAACTTTAGAAGCTTTTCCAATACGTATTCATCATATTTTTCATTATTACTTAAAGAAACAAATTATAATGAGATAAATAACATAACAGGAAGCAAGTTGATGAAAACTCATGAAAAGCAGGATCAAAATAGTTAGTATATTTTGTCATCAATGAATTTTCCTAAAGTAATAAATTTGATTTGATTTATCCTTTACATCACAATAGTTTCAAGTTAAACAAAAAAAATACTTACGAGTAAAGTAGCATATGTTCTGCATATCTAATTGAACAATTATCTCGAAAACCTCCGAGATAATTCACTATATTATTGACTCTCTCTTCTACAGAAGTCCATCAATGTACGACATGTATATGCTCATTTTCTATATTCTTGTATGTAATCAAACTGTATATTGTCGTACATCATTACATATCATCGATTAAACATTTTTCAGATCATCAATCATAATAAGTCTTAAAATTATCATTAGGTAAACGCGCCTTTTATTGATGAGCGTAAAACGTAAATTGTTCGACCTCTTAAGAAATTGATGGTCGGCCATTACCAATTCATCACCTTATAATTGATGATTCAAAATCCACATTGAAATTAAATCAATATTATTATATATTCTTAAAAATAATCAATCAAAACAAAGCTTTTATTCATAAATGTATGAAAATATATATAATTGAACTAAATAAAGGGAATACTACTTAGATATGATATAAGTTTGAACCCTTGATAATTGCAGTTTTGGAATAATTTTACCATCTAAGGAAGTATTAGTTCTATAGATGGTAAAATCCAAAATTTTTAAACAAAGCCCTTAAAAACCCTGTCATGAGGCATGGAAGCGATTCAAAGTATCACAAAAAACTATGCTAACAATAAAATCTCGATTGGCAAATTACCTTCGCCTATACATGGTCATGATCTCAATGTCAGTTAGATTTAATTGTTTTAAATTTTTAGTTTTATTAGCTAACTGTGTTATATACCTTGCTTGTTACAATTATTAGAAGGTTGTATTCCCTTCAAAGCTATGAGCTAGTTTTTAAACAAATGAAGAGTCCAATGCAGCTAGATAGACAACCAATTACATGCATAGTAAGAAGGTTAGAAATAGTTAATGAAGATATTTGTAGATGGATATTTGAAAAAGTTATATAAGAAAGCAGTTTCTTAAAAATTTAAGAGAGATTATTGTTGGGTGTATATTGTTAATGTTTTTCCCCTTTATTTGGCTCGTTTAGTGTCAATTTTCGTGCGTTTATGCTTTCCATTTTTGATACTTTTTGTTTGGTTTCCTTCTATTTCCCCTTTTGATAGGGCAAATTTTATATACCACAAGTGGATATTGTACGTGTCGTCGCAGGTCGAACACAAGGAGGCAGATAATTTAAATGGTTTGCTTTATAATTAACAAAACACGGGTTAAACAAAAGATATGGTCAAGAAACTAGCACTACGATGTAAATAAGCTATTGCAAAACAATAACAATAATGAGATAACAATGATATGACAAGCTCTAGGGCGTCGGGGGTCACCTAGTTCTAGCATGGGAGTCAATTACTCTCATGATTATATGAAATAAAGTAATTGGCATAATTAAACGTGATCTAATTAATCTCAAGCTTCCGCTCTATTGATTAATATCGATTTAAGACCTTATTAATGTTAATTCTTTAACTTCCGTTAATTGGCTAAATTAATAAGGATTTAAATTAAACCTCAATCCTAAATTAATTTTAATCTCAAACTTCCGTTCTATTGAAAAGGTTAATAACGATGTTTAAATCGAGATTCATTAAAAATAGGTTCAATTATAGAATCAAATCTCACTTAATCAATCGATAAAATATCATCTCATGCTTCGAATTAAGGATTATACCCTAACCCTAGATAAGAAAACTACGCATTACGCATGATGATGATAGGGTCAAAATTGATCCCTACTGTGGCTGCCCTAGGACATTTACTTCATGTGATTCTTGGAATTGAGAGAGAAGAAGAGAATCAGATTAGAAGAAAAGGAAGAATGATTCTATTGTTAATTGATATTCAAAACAACAATTTACAAGCCTTTATATAGAAGTTTGGTAGCCCACAATTAACAGGTTAAGACTAATTTTCCTGCCAAAAACAAAAATAACAAACTTAGCTAATTAACATTTTTCTAAAAAACTCTTAGCTAACCAGCAGCTAATTTCTATACCCATAACAAAGCCTCCCCTTTGAAAAACTTGCCCTCAAGTTTGTATTGCAAAAGAAGGAAAAGCTTTTGTAAATTCTTCAGCATCCATCCAAGAAGAATCTTCCAAGGGACTGTTACTCCACTACACCAAAAACTGGGTTTTTGCCATATTTTTTGACTTGGTAATCCTCCTGTCCACAATACGAGCAGGTGTTCTAACAGAGGAGTCATCTGGATTCCATCCGTGTAACCATTCCTGAATGTGAAAGGCTTGAGGGAGTTGTCCATGAAACCTTTTTAATTGAGAGACATGGAACACATCATGATTCTTGGCAGTGCTGGGAAGTTGTAATTTGTAAGCCACTTTGCCAACAGTAGCTAAGATTTTGAATGGCCCATAGTACTTCATACTAAGCTTCTGATTCGATCCACCGACGTCTCCCTGTAGGGCTGAAGTTTCAACCATACTCATTCACCTTCAATAAATACTATACCTGTTCTATGTTTATCAGCTTGTGATTTCATCCGAGCTTGAGATTTACATAATTGAATCTTGATGGTTTTGAACATCTCTTCTCTTCTCTGGAGACTTCTATCCACAATAGCTATTGAGGGTTCACCAGGTAAATAAGGAAGGTGCATTGGTGGAGGCTGATTATAAACAATTTCATAGGGTGTCAAATGTGTGGATGTATGAAAATGTGTATTGTACCACCACTCAGCGAGAGCCAGCCACTTAAACCACTCCTTAGGTTCTTCCCCGCACATACATCTAAGGTACATTTCCAAACATCTATTCACAACTTCGTTTTGGCCATCACTCTGAGGATGGTAAGCAGAAGACAAGAAAAATTGTGTTCCTTGTAGCTCAAATAAAGACTTCCAAAACTGACTGATGAAAATAGGATCCTTGTCACTCACTATTGTCTTTGGCCATCCATGTAGTTTTAAAACATTAGCCAAGTAGCTTTGGGCTACCTCTATAGCAGATAAAGGGTGACTCAAGGCCATAAAATGAGCACTTTTACTGAATCTATCTACAACCACAAATATGACAGTCTTACCGCAAGATTTGGGTAGTCCAGTGATGAAATCCATATAAATATCTTGCCAAACTTCGGAAGGAATAGGGAGGGGTTGTAAAAGGCCAGGATAAGCTACCAATTCAGTCTTTGCTTTTTGATAGACCACACATTCCCTAATAAATTGTCTAATGCATTGCACCATGTGCTTCCAATAGAGGATCCTTTTGATTCGCATAACTGTAGCATCTCGCCCACAATGACCAGCTTCTACACTAGTATGATGTCAGGACATAATAGCTTTTCTCAATTCTGCATCAGGTCCAACCACCAATTTATGTTTCCTCCTAAGCATCGACCCTTCCATAGTGTAATGTTTGATATCCAAGCCCTCAGATAATTGTTGCACAATGTGTAACAGATGAGGATCTAATGCATAGCTCCACTTGATTTTGTCCTCTAAATCAGAAGATATTAAGGAAATGGCAAGACATAAGAGTTTAGCTCCCTTGACCCTTAATAAAACATCTGCAACTACATTCTCTTTACCACTCTTACAAGATATGTCATAGTTGAATCCCATAAGCTTAGCTAGCAAGAATTGTTGGAAAGGAGTGGATATTTTCTGTTGCATTAACTACTTCATGCTTTTATGATCAGTCCTGAAGATTAAATGATTGTTCATTAGATATTGCTCCCATTTTTGTACTGCAAAAACCACGACTAGGAGTTCTTTTTCATATACTGAAAGAGTTTGCCACCTAGGACCCAAACTCCTACTAATACATGCAATAGGTTGTCCTGTATGCATAAGGACTGCCCCAATTCCTCCCTTAGAAGCATCTGTTTCAACCTCAAAAGTCTTGGAAAAATCAGGGAAGGCTAAGACTAAAGCATTAGCTAGTGCATGTTTCGGGGATGTAAAGGCTCTTGAGCGTTTTCATTCCATGAGAAGCTTCCGTTTTAAGAAAATCAGTCAGAGATTTACTCCGTGTAGTATAGCCCTTGATAAATTTCCAGTAATAACCTGAAATACCAAGAAAACTTCGAAGATCCTTAAATGAAGCAGGAATAGTCCAATTCAAAACTGTTGTTACCTTTCTTGGATCTGTTTCAATACCTCTGGTCTTATGTTAATAGGTTTAGCGTCCTCTTCTATTGGAATTTTGTGATCAAAGACTCCCCTTTGTGGAGGTAAATCTTTAGGCTCATCAAAAACATCAGCAAATTCCTTCTTAAGTTCACCAACTTCAATTGGTTCTGGGTGTGTATCAGTCAAAGTGCTCATTAGCAGAGTGGGCGTGGTATCAGTAGGTTGTGTTAGTTGTAGTAAACAAAAATGAATATCCTAGGAGGAGTGTTTTAAAGGAAAAGACCCCTCCACTACTTGTAATCTTCTTTCAGAGACGCCCTTAAAATAGAAATATTGGTCCCCAATATGAAATTTCATGGTCATGTCCTTGAAATTCCAATTTATTTCACCCAAAGTTCGTAGCCATTTGATTCCTAAAACCATATCACACCTATTGGAGTTAGGAGGACATCATTGACGAAAGAAAGCCCATTTACTCTCCAAGTGAAGTTCTTACACTTATATTGGCAGGCTAATTTATTGCCATCAGCTATAGTTACTGCTTGAGGTGGGATTTGTTCAAACTCACAATCTAATGTGTTGGCATACCCTATATCTAGAAAGTTGTGAGTGCTGCCTGAATCTATTAAAATATGTAAAGGTTTATGTTTAATGAATCCCATGATCCTCATAGTATGAAAAGTTTGCTCACTAGTTAAAGCATGTAAAGAAATACAAGCTTCCTCACAATCGTCCATCCCATATTCTGCATCCATTTGGAAATTTCCCACTTCTTCATGTTCACCCAAGATTTCAATTGTAAAAAATTGAGGCTCTTTAAACCCACATTTATGCCCCTTTATGTATGGCTTGTCACAAAGGTAACACAACCCTTAGGCAATTTTTTCAGCTTTTATTTTAGCAAGAACAAATCTGTTGTTTATATTGGTGTTATAAGACGGATGGACAGCAAGTTTGTTTGTACTAGTGTCAAAAGGTGTAGGTAACAAAGGTGGTTTAGCGTTATTCTTGAAGGGTGTCACAGAAGCTTTCCAAGAAGATTTAACTGGTTGATCTTGCAAAGATCTTAAGGATTCAGTCTGTAACCTAGCATATTCAATAGCTTGTGATATAGATTCAGGTTTAAAAGCCTTAACAAATGGTTTAATAGTGTCATAAAGACCACTGACAAAACTATCCAAGATGAATTTAGATGATAAGTCATAATCATGCATTTCAAGAAAAGATCTACTGCACTCAAAAGCATCTATATACTCTTCTAAACTACCATTTTGTGCAAGCTTATTAAAATTTTCAACAGCATTACTTAAAGAATCATCAAGAAACCTAGCTCTAATAGCACAGGTAAATTTTAACCATCCAATCATGAGTTTTAGAGCTAAAAAACTAGCCACCCAAACTGCAGCCTTATCGATCATATACAAAGAAGTCAAATCTACTTGTTGATCCTCACTAACCTTACACAATTCAAAATACTTACATGCTTTACTAATCCATTCATTTGGATTTGAACCATCAAATTTAGAGAATTCGAGTTTAGGTACAAAAGCTAAAGGTTTACATACCGTATTGTTGGACTCCTCTGATAGTACCTTTGGAGAATTTTTATTGGAGATTACTTTTTCACTCATCTTGTTCATCAAGACTTCAAACTTATAGTTAAGATCAACATGTAGTTCATTCATTTTAACTTGCATGTCTTTCACTTGCTCTTCCATGGCTGCAATTCTCTTGGATTGAGTTGTTCTTGGTGACAGAATGGAAGAAGGCAAGAATATTGTGTGTTGTAACAAGGAAAAAGAACCAAGATTCACTGTCTCTGATACCAATGATAGGGTCAGAATCGATCCCTACTGTGGCTGCCGTAGGACATTTACTTCATGTGATTCTTGGAATTGAGAGAGAAGAAGAGAATCAAATTAGAAGAAAAGGAAGAATGATTCAATTGTTAATTAATATTCAAAACAACAATTTACAAGCCTTTATATAGAAGTTTGGCAGCCCACAATTAACAGGTTAAGACTAATTTTCCCGCCAAAAACAAAAATAACAAACATAGCTAATTAACATTTTTCTAACAAACTCTTAGCTAACCATCAACTAATTTCTATACCCATAACAGATGATGAAGAACATGTAATAAAATCATAATGCAATAAACAAAAAGACTTACTAATTGAGAAGAATGTAAATGTAAATTGCAAGAAACTAAAGAGTAACAACATAGTTCAACAACGAAAGCTTCAAACGAAAAAAGTAGCCGCCACTTTACACAGTGGCTCCAAATATTTAGAAACTGTCGGCCTACAAGAGCAACAGCCGACTGGGAGGTGAAGGTCTTCAGGATGAAGCTGAGACGGCTTTAGACAAAGCACGGGAGGTGATATTCCAGAACCTGCTGCCGACTTGACGGTGCCTTTTTCTCCATTAAAGCTGAGTTGGCTATGAACACTACCAAGATTGCGATTTTCCAGAACATTAAGCCGACTCGGCTGTGACTTGCTTATGAAGCCGAGTTGGCTTTATCCTTTGCCCACATTGCTTGTTTCTAGAGGCTAAAGGCGAGTAGGGTTAGCTATGAAGGCTTCCCAAAGCCGAGTTGGCTTTCCTCTAGGGCTTGAAAACTCATGCTTGGGATCGTTTTGCAGCTTCTTTTGTTCATTATATACCTCGTGAGCATTGATCTCCTTCACATAATACCCTGCAATTAGTAACAACCACAATCTTTGCACAAACATACCCAATTATGATCATAATCGGCCCAATTACTCCTAAATTATCAAACTATTATAAACTGGAGTAAATTAACTAAAAAAATCATATATCGCCACTAAACATCATCAAAGGAGCATAAAAATAGACACAATAAGTGCCAATAGTTACAATTATCACCTTTATTAGAAGTTTAAAATTGAGATAAATTATAAAACATCATTGTCAAATTATATTCCATAATTTAACTCTTAACATGTTGAATTTGGACTAAAACCTATACATTATCTTTATAGACTATGAATACTTATTTTGAAAATGATAATAAAGCATATACGTTCAAAATTGAATTGGATCATAAAATATCAATTGTCAATTTATATGTCATAATTTAACTATTAACATAATCAATTTGAATTATATATATATATATATATATATATATATATATATATATATATATATATATATATATATATATATATATATATATATATATATATATATATATATATATATATATATATATATATATATAGATATATATATATATATATATATATATATATATATATATATATATATATATATATATATATATCTATATATATATATATATATATATATATATATATATATATATATATATATATATATATATATATATATATATAAACGTGTTCAGGAAATAGCAATATCACTATTATGATCGATGATTAAGGAGTGTAAGCACTCTTATGTTCCATTAGAACCGTCATGTTGAACTGAATAAAAGTATTTTACAATATTTTAACACTATTATTGATAGTGTTATTGATCATTCGTTTGTTGTTTGAATACATTCATACATTGATAAAAGGGTTTTTTTATGAATTACAGCCTCAAAGTTTTCTCGTTTTATGAATAACAGTCGCAAAGTTTTTTTTTTTTTTTTTTATGTATTACAGCCACCAACTTTTTAAATTGACCACCATTACGGCCAAGTGACCGGTTGAGACTGTTGACCAGCCTTTTTACCGTTGACCAGCCTTTTTCTGATTTTTCCTTTTTTTTTTTGAGTTTTTTTTTTCTTTTTCCTTTTTTTTAGTTTGTTTTTTTGTTTTTCCTTTTTTTAAATTTAATTCTTCATCCCCAATCATCTTTTTCTCTCCTCCTCCTTCTTTTCCATCATCTTCATCCTCCATTCATCTTCAAAGTCCCCATTAAGATTTTGGTCTTGTAAATGGTGAAAATCATCCCAAAAAACCCAATTTGTGGAAACCCAATTGAAGATGAAAAAGACCCATTGTGTGCAGATTTTTTCCAGATTTTAATTTTTCAGATTTTTAACCCCATTGAAAACCCAATTGAGGAAACCAATAATTAGTAATAAGGTATATTTTTATTTTTCCAGATTTCCATATTTTATTTTTCCAGATTTTTAACCCCATTGAAAAGTTCATTTTTTGGGTTTTCAATTGAGGAAATCTTCCCTGTCATAATATAACCACTTTTTCCTGAATAAGAGTATACTTCTCCCTGTCATACTTCTCCCATTGAAGATGAAAAAAGACCCAATTTTTCCTATTTTGGGGATATGCTTTACATATTTGATTGACATCTTGGTTGATTAAATTGATGATGGAGATAGAATTAAGATTGTTACACGAAATTTAAGTCCATTTACAAAGAGAAAGAATTTGTTTAAATAATGGAGGAATTTGTTTAAATTCCAGTCAATTGAGGAAACGTAATGTTTGAAGTACTAATTTCTTCAAAATCAACCTTGTTGCCTCAAAAACTAAAGCACCCAATTGAAGAATAAAGCTTGATGAAATTTAAATACTCAGAAAGTTCATCCCTTTCAATTTGGTATTTTTTTTATTAGGGTTTTTGTAAAGGGGAAAGAAATCTAGGGTTTGGACTTTGGAGAGAAATTGAGTTTTGAAGATTAATGGTGATTTTGAAGATTAATGGAGGATGAAGAGGATGAAGATGATGGAGAAGAAGGAGGAAGAGGATGAAGATGTGAAGAAGATGAAGGAATTAAATTAAAAAAAGGAAAAAGAAAAAAGAAAACTAAAAAAAAGGAAAAAGAAAAATAAACTCAAAAAAAAAGGAAAAATTAGAAAAAGGCTGGTCAACGGTAAAAAGGCTGGTCAACGGTCTCAACCGGTCACTTGGCCGTAATGGTGGTCAATTTAAAAAGTTGGTGGCTGTAATTCATAAAAAAAAAAAAACTTTGCGACTGTAATTCATAAAACTAGAAAATTTTGAGGCTGTAATTCATAAAAAAACCCTTGATAAAATAATACTGTTTTATTAACTCCGTTCTGAAATTGTGAAACAGAATCATACTTAGGATCTGTTCATAGTTTACTTTAAGTTGAAATTGATATGCCATAATTTCAACACGCAATACATATTTCTAGTAATCTTTGGATCACGACCATTACTATGAATGACAAAAAAAACTTAGTTGATTTAGTGGGTTAATTAAATTACTCACTACTAATAGATAAATAAAATCTATCTGTTGTTGTTGAGTTGAATTTCACTATTTATTTATATCTGGCGGATTATTACCGATTGTAGATTAAACAATTTCTCACATAAGCCTGAAAACATGGTGTAAATCTTATCACTCAAAACCTTCAACTTTTTATGAACTTCCTCGTTTTTCATTTTTCTTCTTGTTAACTTTTTCCCCGCTCTCTTTCATTATTGTTTGCTTCAATCTATCTTCGTACTCTTTTTTAGCCTTTTCCGCCTTCTTCTTATCTTTGATAGCTCCCTCTAGATCTGCACGAAGTTTTTCGTAGTCAGCTTTCTTGTCACCATTACTCAAATCAAGTCGATTCCATACAATTTTAGAAGGTGTAGGGTTGAAACGTTCTCCTATAACGTCGTCCACATAATCCCCCTAAGGAAATAAGTCATTTAGCCTCATAAACTTATCATCGGGTTGGGTTGGCCTTGGGCTTGGGCTAGGGCTTGGGCTTGGGCTTGTAGATTTAGATCCCAGCATTCGTACGTAACAATATCCATCTCGATTTACGTACAATTTGTTGTGGTCGAGATCGTTGATTAAGCTACGCAACGAAGTAGCTAAAATTGTAGCATTGAAAAGCTTCAAGTTGGTGTAGTACGACCCAGCTCCACCTATTGTTGTTTTTATTTTGAATTTGACTTTGGGATTGTCTTTTTTTGAAACAACTTTAAAAACTTGTAGTCCTGTCATTGATCTTGATCCTATGAACTCTTGATAACCGGTTTCTAACGCGTCGTTTAACGCTAGAAACCTTGGCTAATCAAACACATTTATAAAACACCCTAGTTACAACTATAGCTAGTATAGAGGTAAGTTTGGGGATCGAACCACAAGGAACAAGGGTTAGCAAGATTGAGTGCTAAGTGTAGATGAAAGAGTGTGTGTATGTAGGTGGGTGTTTGTGAACTAAACTAATGAAAGCAAATAAACAAGATTTAGATAGCAATAAGAGACAAACGGGGTTGGTGAGGATTCACCCTAGGTCGATGCTATGTTCTTCACACGAAGCTAAGTCAAGGGAGATTGAGCATGGCTCAATAGAGACACTCTAGATGACATGGGGAAGTTGATGACATACAGTCAATACGAACGACCCATAATCGCCCTATGTCTCACAAGGGAGTGGCAGGACAAGATATGTATCGAATATCAATCATTCAAACCAAAACAACCTCAACCCTAATCTAGCATATGAACAACATTCACCAAACCTAGGGTTTCACCAAACCAAAACCCCTAAGAAAACTACTCTAGCATGTTTGGAATGGAAACAACAAAGAACAAAAGAGAAAACATGTATGTAAACATTAGGGCAAGAAATAAACTAAGGATAATGAAAGACAAAGCAAGAAATCTAACTACCCACTATTCTAGAAAGCAATAACCAAAGCAAGAACAAGTTTTGAAAGCAATAGAACAAGATTCAAAGCATTAAATGAAGCATGAAAGGAGGAAAGCATTAAATGACATGAATGAACCATAAACAAAGTAAATGAAAGCAATAAAGAAAGATAGAAAGATAAACTTACATAAACCAAAGTGCTAGAATGAAAGGAATTGAAATTACAATGCTTGAAATGTAAATGAAAGCATAAAAATCTAATTCTAGGGTTTGGAATTGAAGAAAAGCAATAAATGATGTTCTTAATGGTAGAGGGTGTTTCTATCCATCAAGGCATAGGGTTTATGTCCCTAAAAGTGCCTTTTTATAGGCTACAAAAGTTGGGGTTAAAAGCCCTAAAAGGTCCCACGAAAATAAGCTCAATCGAAGAAACTAAACCGTTGAACTGTGCAGCATTCGACCGAATGCCAGGGAAGATTCGACCGAATGTACGGCCATTCGACCGAATGGATGAAATTCGGTATTTCCAGAACGTTTTTGCACTTTGGGTCTTCTAGGTCAATTCGACCGAACTGTACGGAAATTCGCCCGAAGCTTGGCAAATTCGCCCGAATCAGCTTGGCCCTCGCTATTTCCAGTGGCTTGAAAGTTTGGTCTTGAGCAGCAGTACCACCATTCGACCGAATGGCTATCAGGTTCGACCGAATGTGGGTGCTTGGCTCACATTGAAGCTTCAAACTTCTTCAAATGACTTCCGAACTCCGTGATACTTTCGGGGATGACCCGAAACACTTGTGGGAGCCTCGAAATGCGTGCGTTATCTTCGACTTTGATGTCTAAGCCTCGAACTCGACCCGAATCACCTCGAAATCTCCCGAAAACACCTGAAATGATCTCTAAACACCATGGAGACAAGATCAAGGTAAAATCGAGTGTATAGAGCATAAAACAATATAAAAACACCGAGATAAGACACCAAAGTGAGGCTATAAATGTGCTCTAAATCGAGCACATCAACACCCCCAAGCTTAGCCTTTGCTAGTCCCTAGCAAAGAAACTAGGTAGGAACAACGTGAAAGTACATGGGCACCCCACAAACAAACTAACTACAAAAGCAAAACAAAACTAGACTATGAAAGCAATAAAACCTAATACTCACTGTCGTAGGAATCACGGTCGCACTTAGCACGTACGACAAGCCCTTTAAACCTCAAGGTCTCCCAAAGAGGACGAGTTAGGTCTCGTGAGGGTTTTCAGAAGGAGACCCACAAATCCAAAGCAAACAAACATGGTGAGCGGAGAACAAAACAATACAAGCATGTGCATGGGCAAAACTCTTCCCTAGCCATAGGTGTGCAAGTACAATGGTCTCAAAGAGTGCAATACCAAAGAGAACGACCAATTCCACAAGCTTGAGATCACTAGGGCAAGCAACAACACAGGCTATGCCACCCACTACCTAAAGAGGTCACAAGTCTACACTCCCCGGGTAATTTCTCAAAAGATGTGAGAAATATGCAATAACGCTCATGTGTTTGATTTAGGATCGTGTTTCGCTCAAAATCTTCCGACTAAAGATGGGTCGGGAATCAAACACCTAATAGGGGAGAATCATGGGGATTGTGTCTTATCTTACTCCAGTACAGAACAAACTAAACGGACCAAGTCGAACAGGTTAGCACAAAGGGTTGTAACGTTGGCTTAGGGTTAAGGTGGGATACATTTGGGAATGTGGAGCTAAGTAGAGGATAGCAAGTGACCCAAAACAAATAACCCACAAACATCTCATAACAAACCAATGAACACTATATCCAAACACCATACATAACCCAAAAAAACTCATATAAGCACAATGATCTCCATCATATAACACCAAAAACATGAAATCTCATAAGCACAAGTGTCTCCAAGCTCATCTCCCAATAAAACATCGACCTTCTCACTCACATGAATATGATGTGTATAAAATCTCAATGAAAAACAAGAGGAAGGTCTCCTCAAACATAGAGTATGTATGAATAATAATAATGAAAGCACTAGAGGAAATGGGAGAAATAATAAGAACTCGACACGAAATGGGAAGAATCATAAAAACCAACAACCATAATATCATAACCAAAAACCCACTAATCACTGTAGCACAAAACAAACCCACCATCACTTAAACTATCCTCTAGGTAAGAAGAGGGAATATTTGGCTCATGTGGAGGCTAAATAATGTGGCTACAAAAGAAAAGGAAAAGGCAAAAACTTGGCTCATCCTAAAGTCAATATCGTTCAAGGTAGGCTATTTGGCTATGTAGCTCAATTCTAGCGAACGTGTTATCATCCCTGGTCTCAAGAAAAGTCGACTATACTGGAGAAGAACCGACACAATACTTAGATCCCCTAACTAGCACTCATAATGAATGGAACTCGCAAGGAGTCCAAGAAGGCTCAATCCTTACGGCTAGTCGAAATGCGCCTCTAAAGGTAGACAACCAAGCCACAAACCAAGCAAACCCCGATTCCCCCAAGCTATGTGGAAAACAGTCGAACTCTAGGTCCCAAAACAGGCACAAGGCTAAGGAAATACGAGTTTGCATAGGGACATGAAATGTGCACAATAGAAGCTTGCATGCTAGACTCACAACTCAACCATTTATTGAAAGCAAGGATAAAACACGACTATACAACCTAAACATGAAACTATACAAACTAAACAAGACAAAAACTAAACAAACTAAACATGTGAAAAACTAAGAGAAAAACTAAACTAAAAGAAAAACTAAGCAATAGTTACAATAATGCAAATCTTTCGGGATTTTGAAAGCGTAAGCGCATCCTCCCCCAAGCTAGCTCAAGAGCCGTCTCGGCGATGGGGAAGGCGAAAGAAAAACCAAAAGAACGAAAGATAGGCATTATTGGAACTAAAGAAAACAAAGCAAACATCATATAAACAACATCAAACACCGGGTTATCTCCCGCAAGTACTTTTGTTTAACGTCGTTAAGTTCGACTCAACAGCTAACCACCAGCTCAAACAAATGAAAAGCTAGGGAAAGAAACCATACCTGAGCTAGGAGCGGACTCGCTCCTAGCATCACCATCACCTCGAACATGGTGACCCAAAACTCTCCACCTTGCAATGGTGGAGGAAGTAAGCAATGTAGAACCGGGGTCACCGGGATGAAATCTCAAATATGGGCCTCCCCCAAGCTTAGGTGGAGCCATCTTCTTCTTTTTGTATTCTTTTTTCTTTCTTTTTCTCACCCGCTTCCTTTTGCGGGGTTGCTTGTCAATACCATCAACCTCTTCATCACTAGGAGCATGCACAAGAACTAGCTCCTTCTCCTTCTCATCATCATCAAACCTCTTCTTCATTATCTCATCATCAAACATCACCTCATCACGGGAAATATCCTCATCATCCATCATTTCATCATCAAACAATTGGGCATCAAGAACATCAAGCCCTCCAATCTTATCATCACGGGAATCATCCACCAAATCAAGGGAGAAAAGTTGCTCGACCATGGGCTCCTTAGGAGACTTAGCAAACCCAAAAATCGCTTGCTCATTGGGCACCCTTATAGTGATGGTTTCGGCTTCACAATCGATTAGGGCACCCAAGCTCTTCAAAGCATCTCTCCCAAGAATGAGGGGAGTGTAGGGGTCTTCCACCATGTCTAGCACTACGAAATCACAAGGGACAACAACGCTCCCCACTTGGATAGGAAGGTCCTCAAACTCCCCACATGGCACTTTAATGCTTCGGTCGGCGAGTTGGATGGATTTCTTGGATGGTGTAAGCTTGAAAGGAAGGTGCTTAGCAATACTCATCGGCATTAGGCTAATAGAGGCCCCCAAATCGGCAAGTGCTCCCTTGGGCTTTTTGTTCCCAAGGGTAACGGGTAAAACAAAGGGTCCTCTAGCCTTTTCCTTCTTAGCCCAAGTGCCTTGAACAATGGCACTTACTTGCTCCGGTAGATTGACGACTTCTCTTTCAAGCCTCTTTTTGTTGCCCAAGAGTGTCTTCAAGTACTTAGCATATTGAGGCATTTGCTCCATTGCCTCTAAGAACGGGATTTTCATTTCCAATCGCTTCATATGCTCAAGGAACTTGAGAAACTTGGCTTGCATTTGTTTCTCCACCACCTTGTATGGGAAAGGAAGGGGTGGGCCACTTAAACGTTCACGAGCACGCCACTCTTGCATTTCTCTCCAATTTCTTTCTTGTTCCAACTTCTCTTTTTCTTTCCCTTCATCTCTCTTCTCAACTTCCTCTTCTTTTTCCTCAAGAACTTCCTCAAGAATCTCTTCTTCACCCTCTCCCCCAAGCTCATGCTCAACATCCTCTTGTAAATCACTACCCATTGGAGTACCATTACCCAAATTATCACTCGAAGCTTCAATAGGACCCGGATAGGAAGAACCCGATCTAAGGAAGATCGCCTTGCATGTGTGGTGGTTTGATGGTTGGTTAGGAGGTGGAGGTTGGGTAGATGGGTTAGGTTGAGGGTTGGATGGGAATAGCATAGGTGGAGGTGGTTGGGCTAATTGTGCAAGTTGGGTCTCCAAATTCTTTTGTTGGGTTTGGAGTTGAGCCATTTGAGTGATTAAGGTTTGGTTGAGTTGGGCTAAGGTACTCAATTGGGTTGTCATGAAGTCTTGGTTAGGAATGGGGTTAGGAGGTGGTTGGGTAGTTGGGTATGATTGGTTGGGATTGGGTCGTGGCACTTGTGGGTAAGGCTTGCTTCCATTGGGTCTAGGAAAACTACCACCGGCTTGATTGTAGTTGTTGTAGCCTTGGTTGAAGTTTCCTTGACCATTGTTAGGATTGAAGGGTGGTCGGGAGGCCGGATTGTTGAACAAAGTGTATTGAGAGTACCCTTGACCTTGGTTCCCATAACCCATAGCCGCTACATGTTCGGGAATGCCCCCAAACCCATCAAAATTCGTTGCTTGGGCCCCTTCATAAGCACTTGACCCATAGTCAACCGATGCCACATGATCCGGACTTCTTCCCCCACAATAGGATGCATCATGATTAGTACCCCCACAAATTCGGCATGAGAAATGAGGCTTGGCTTCATTAGCGGCGGAGACATTGGAACTACCTTGGGCTAACTTAAACTTGGACAATTTCTTGTCCATTATCGCTTCAATCTTTGCACCAAGCGAATCAATACTCGCTCCATCGATCGCGCCCCTTTGTTGTTTACTCCCCCTAGCACCACCCCAAGTGCTATTCTTGGCAACCTCTTCGATCATACCCTTCACACGGTCGCATGGGATTTTTGAGAGTTGCCCACCGACCGCGGAGTCTAGTAGTGCCTTAGTCGAATCATCGAGCCCGTCGTAGAAGAAGGTATTCAAATGGTTCTCCCCATATTCATGATGGGGGCAAGCTCGGAGCATACCCTTAAATCTAGTCCAAGCGGCACATAGGCTTTCATCCTCTTCTTGTGTGAATGACGCGATCTTTTTGCGCCAATCTTGCGTGCGGTTTGTAGGATAGAACCTTTCAAGGAACGCCGTTCTCAATTGCTCCCAAGTAGTGATGGAGTTGGGCTCTAGACATTTATACCAATCTTTGGCGTCCCCCGCTAGACTAACCGAAAAGAGGCATAACTTGATGTAATCGGGGTGGTTAGGGCATTGAGGTATGAACCTACAATTCTCCGTGAATGCCTCCAAGTGTATGAGAGGACATTCGTTTCTTAGCCCGCAAAATGGGTTTTCCTTAACCATCCTTGTGTTTTGCGGGTCTATGCGGAAGTTCGGTGGGGCATTAGGTAGTACCACGGCCTCTTGAAACTCTCTTGACCCCGGAGTCCCGAATTGCCCAAATAGAGGTTGATTTTCGGCCATTGGAGGAGGATTGGGTCTAGACGATTGACGTGGAGTAGGAGGAGGAGATCGTCTAGTGACCCTTTGTATCTCAGGATTGTATGGAATGAGTTGCAGCTGTGATCTCCGTGTGCTATAGGACATGCAAACAACACTAGAAACCAAGCGTAAGCACTGACAAGCAAGAATTATTTAAACAAAAACTAAAGAAAGCAATAAAATGGACTACACAAGCACAAAAGCTAACTAAAACGCCTTGTTCCCCGGCAACGGCGCCATTTTGATAACCGGTTTCTAACGCGTCGTTTAACGCTAGAAACCTTGGCTAATCAAACACATTTATAAAACACCCTAGTTACAACTATAGCTAGTATAGAGGTAAGTTTGGGGATCGAACCACAAGGAACAAGGGTTAGCAAGATTGAGTGCTAAGTGTAGATGAAAGAGTGTGTGTATGTAGGTGGGTGTTTGTGAACTAAACTAATGAAAGCAAATAAACAAGATTTAGATAGCAATAAGAGACAAACGGGGTTGGTGAGGATTCACCCTAGGTCGATGCTATGTTCTTCACACGAAGCTAAGTCAAGGGAGATTGAGCATGGCTCAATAGAGACACTCTAGATGACATGGGGAAGTTGATGACATACAGTCAATACGAACGACCCATAATCGCCCTATGTCTCACAAGGGAGTGGCAGGACAAGATATGTATCGAATATCAATCATTCAAACCAAAACAACCTCAACCCTAATCTAGCATATGAACAACATTCACCAAACCTAGGGTTTCACCAAACCAAAACCCCTAAGAAAACTACTCTAGCATGTTTGGAATGGAAACAACAAAGAACAAAAGAGAAAACATGTATGTAAACATTAGGGCAAGAAATAAACTAAGGATAATGAAAGACAAAGCAAGAAATCTAACTACCCACTATTCTAGAAAGCAATAACCAAAGCAAGAACAAGTTTTGAAAGCAATAGAACAAGATTCAAAGCATTAAATGAAGCATGAAAGGAGGAAAGCATTAAATGACATGAATGAACCATAAACAAAGTAAATGAAAGCAATAAAGAAAGATAGAAAGATAAACTTACATAAACCAAAGTGCTAGAATGAAAGGAATTGAAATTACAATGCTTGAAATGTAAATGAAAGCATAAAAATCTAATTCTAGGGTTTGGAATTGAAGAAAAGCAATAAATGATGTTCTTAATGGTAGAGGGTGTTTCTATCCATCAAGGCATAGGGTTTATGTCCCTAAAAGTGCCTTTTTATAGGCTACAAAAGTTGGGGTTAAAAGCCCTAAAAGGTCCCACGAAAATAAGCTCAATCGAAGAAACTAAACCGTTGAACTGTGCAGCATTCGACCGAATGCCAGGGAAGATTCGACCGAATGTACGGCCATTCGACCGAATGGATGAAATTCGGTATTTCCAGAACGTTTTTGCACTTTGGGTCTTCTAGGTCAATTCGACCGAACTGTACGGAAATTCGCCCGAAGCTTGGCAAATTCGCCCGAATCAGCTTGGCCCTCGCTATTTCCAGTGGCTTGAAAGTTTGGTCTTGAGCAGCAGTACCACCATTCGACCGAATGGCTATCAGGTTCGACCGAATGTGGGTGCTTGGCTCACATTGAAGCTTCAAACTTCTTCAAATGACTTCCGAACTCCGTGATACTTTCGGGGATGACCCGAAACACTTGTGGGAGCCTCGAAACGCGTGCGTTATCTTCGACTTTGATGTCTAAGCCTCGAACTCGACCCGAATCACCTCGAAATCTCCCGAAAACACCTGAAATGATCTCTAAACACCATGGAGACAAGATCAAGGTAAAATCGAGTGTATAGAGCATAAAACAATATAAAAACACCGAGATAAGACACCAAAGTGAGGCTATAAATGTGCTCTAAATCGAGCACATCAACTCTAACGGGTCACTCAAATCATATGCAACCATATTGATTCCTGTTGATTTAAGTATCTGTAGAAAAATAACTCACATGTGATTTGATATCGAAAAATTAAAAGAAGTTGATTATTATTTTTATTAGGATAAGATGGGTTTTGTATACAAGCCCAAGTCCAAATTTATCTGTATATATTTTAGTAACAAAAAACGCTTACGATGAATTAGCTAGGGCAATAGTGGGGTATAATAGTATAAAATAGTGGGTTATTTAGTAATAATAAAAAAAATTTAGTTGAAATAATCCTAATTATTCATGATTTTCCTACAATAATCTCACTTATTAATTAACCATGAATAATCCCAACTTTGAGGGGTATTTTCCTAGAGTAAACTTGGGTAACCCGATGACCTGCTATATTAGGTAATTAACCAAAAAAATAAATTAAATATTAATTTCAAATTAGAAAATATTTTTGAAAATTTACATAAAAATTCTAAATAATAAAACAAACATAACTTTTTTATGAACATTTTTTTAACATTTTTTCGACATTTTATTTTAATTTATCTTTTTTTTAAAAAAATAAAACTTATTATAGCAAGTCATCCGGTCACCGGGTTTACTCTAGAAAAATGCCCCTTAAAATTGGGATTATTTATGGTTAATCAATAGGTGGGATTATTGTAAGAAAATCGTAAATAGTTTGAATTATTCTAGTTAATTTTTTTTATAAAAAAATAGGAGTAGTAGTTTAAGGAGTAGGGTCATCTTCAAAGATAGAATGATTAGCAAGGTAAATTAATTGAGATGAATTAAAATAAAAAAATTAGTAAAATTTAGTGGAAGAAAGGAGTAACATTTTGAGAATCATGTCTTCTAGAGAAAACTTAGCTTTTCAAAAAAGATTTTAAGTTCGACTCTTACGTATCTTATATCAGTATGTAATTAAATAAACTCAAAATATAACTTGAATAATCAATTTGACACCTCATCTTATCATATGATAAATAAATTTGCTAATAAATGAAAAAAAAATGTTTTTGCTTATATTAGTAACATTTTCTTTCCAAAATGTAATCCAATCAAATAAACTTATTTATTTTTTTTATTATAAGTATGTTAAGGGAGAAGATGATTGACTAAAACTGATCAAATTCTAAACATTATTAAAAAAAAATAGACGGTATTTATTTCAACTAATACAACACTCGATTATATTTATAGTTTCTTTTTTAAAGTTAACCTGAGGAATAAAACTAGCTCAAATCGAGCTCACCAAAAGAAATTAATGAACTAAAAGAAAGAAAAGAAAAGGACGCACCTTGGAGATAAAAGTAGTTATAATCCTCAAGAATACAAGATTTATTTGAGCAAGACTTAGTTTGACTCCTAAATCATAACACCTCTCTTATATATATATAGGATTTGAATCATGTGAAAACTAATTAAAATGGTGAAAACTGAAAACAGGGGTACATAAAAGCTCAAATGGAGTACATATTTGGATGACAATTCTGTAAATAATTAGACATTTGCTAAAAGGGGTACATATACTCTTAAAAGGGGTACATAACCAAATGACATTTTTGTAAATAATATGAACTTTTTTCTTCACAAAATATATGTACACGTTATAAGATAATATGTACCCCTTTTGTCACAATATGTATACCTCTGTCTGGTTTTCAGTTTTCACTTGATCCTACCCCTATATATATATATATATATATATATATATATATATATATATATATATATATATATATATATATATATATATATATATATATATATATATATATATATATATATATATATATATATATATATATATATTATATATATATATATATATATATATATATATATATATATATATATATATATATATATATATATATATATATATATATATATATATATATATATATATATATATATATATATATATATATATATATATATATATATATATATATATATATATATATATATATATATGTATATATATATATATATATATATATATATATATATATATATATATATATTATATATATATATATATATATATATATATATATATATATATATATATATCTATATATATATATATATATATATATATATATATATATATATATATATATATATATATATATATATATATATATATACTCCCAAGATTCTAGCGAACACCCCTGTTGCTCGTATTTTGTGACTACTCTGCTAGGCCGCCGGCCACCATACGCAACCAGGGTATGGTGGGGAGAGGAAGGGGAGGAAGAGGGCGAGGTGGTGGAAGAGGGCCTGCCGTCGTGACTAGGAGTGGAGCAGCTTCAAGCGCTAATGGTGAACAGCTTGCTGAAGTTGCTGCCACAACAATGGCGAGCGTCGAGACTGCACCAGGTTTGCTTCCATCTGAGACAAATTCATGCACAGAGGAGACCCAATTAGCAGCCTTGAAGAAGCAATTTAATGAATTGAAAGATATGCTCGTGAAATTGGATAGCAATTGTCCTAGGGTTTGCGAAATGGACAGCACCGAAAGTGAATTGGGGGATGTTGATAATGGCAATCAATTGGAAGCATTAAAGAAGCAACTTAATGAATTCAAGAGCACTCTTGATGCTCTGGACAGAAATCACAAAGAAGCTAGAAACAGTAATGGCGAGTCAGTGAAGACTGCCAATCCTACTCCCACAACACTTAACTCATGGAGAGACAAGGTCCAACCCAAATTGTCCCACAAAGGTATGGCTTTGAAATATGTTGCTCCTAGTATGTGTGATGGAAATCCTGTGGTTGAATTGAATAGCCTAGACCTTAGTGATTTAGTGAATGAATGGGAAAAAGCTATGGTTTTCTATGTTGTTGGTGAAAAACCTAATCTTGAAGTTGTTAGAGGTTTTATTAGGAAGAATTGGAATCATGTTGCTATGCCTATCATTTATCCTCATGAGGATGGATATTACTTGCTGAAATTTCAAAATGCTAGTGAGGTTAGGGATATCTTATGCACAGGGCCTTACTTCATAGGAAGAGCTCCCATTATTGTGAAGAACTGGAGTACCAATTTTGATTTCAATCAAGAAGTGCTTCGTGTCATTCCAGTTTGGTTCAGGCTTCCCAAACTTCCCCTTCATTGCTGGGGAGAGGAGTCTTTGAGTCGTATTGTGAGTGCTATTGGAGTCCCTTTGTTTGCAGATGATTGTACTTCAAGACAATTGCGTGTCTCTTATGCCCGGGTGCTAGTGGAAGTTGATATCACCAAGCCAATGGCAAAAACGGTTCTTATTAGGGATAGCTCAGGGAAAGAATTTACCCAACTCGTCATTCCGGAATGGCGCCCATATTTTTGTCCTAAATGCCATAAAGTGGGACATGTGTGCAAAGAGGAGAAGGCAAGCACAGGGGAAGATAAAACTAATGCTACAAATCGGGGAAAACCTAGTGAAGGAGATGCCCAACAAAATGAATCCTTACCTAGCACGTCAACTTCTAGGGGAAATGAGGGGACAATCCACACGGTTAAAAGCCACAAATCAGCCAAAAGAGCCAACAAGAGCCCTACTAGAGAGATTCCAAACCACTCGGGTGCTATTACTTTACCTGGAGATCCTGTAAATGAAGAGGTGCAGCCTAACACATCGGAGAGGGGCGGGATCCCGATAAATCCCTCGGGTTCAGGATGATTATTCTTGCTTGGAATATTAGGGGTCTGAATGACCCCAACAAAGTCAAGGAGATCAAACACTACCTTGACCGCCATCATATTAGCTGTGTGGGATTATTGGAGACTCGTGTAAAGGATAAAAATGAAAAGAAGATTCAGCAAAAGTTTGGCAACAACTGGTGTTGGGTTAGTAACTATGAGCATCACCGCAAAGGTCGGATATGGGTTGGTTGGAGAAGGGATTTGGGCCAGGTTGATATTGTGAGCAAACACACCCAATGCATCGCTATCCAAATCACCTCCAGCTCCTTTGGGATGATTAAGGTTGTCTTTGTGTATGGGCTTCACACTGTCACCGATAGGAGGGAACTATGGACCCAGCTTCGCACCCTCCAAAACCATCACCCTACCCTCTTTATTGGCGACTACAATGCAATTTACAAAGGGGAACACAGACAAGGCACCCAGGCTTCAACATATGAGATGAATGATATGAAAGCGTGGCTTGAGGAGATGGAGCTTCATGCTCTTAGGGAGCAAGGCCATGAATTCTCTTGGTCAAACAGGGAAGAGGGAGAGAACCGGATCCTATCCAAAATTGATCATGCTATTGGGAATATTCCTTGGATGAACACCTTCGCAGCTACTATAGCTCAGTATGACAACGCCCACTCATCTGACCACTGCCCCATCTTGGTGAAGCTGGCCTCTCCAAATGACTCCAATGCGCCGAAACCTTTCAGGTTTCTGAATTACCTAATCCAGCACCCTGAGTTTCTCCCAACTGTTGAGAGAGCTTGGCATAGGGATGTCCCAGGTACAGGTTTGGAGAAGATTTGGCGCAAGTTGAGAAATGTGAAGAAAGATCTGAAGCTCCTCCACTCTACAGAATTCCAAGGCATCCGTCAGAAAATCCATCAATTTGAAGCAGAGCTTGACAACATCCAAACTAAGCTTCAAACAGCTCCAAAAGATAAATACTTGATTGCTACGGAAAAGAAAGCCCTCCAAGAGTTGAGACACTGGAGGAAAATTGACGGCATCGCCCTGCAGCAAAAAGCTAGAATCAATTGGCTCAAGTTCGGTGATGATAGCACTGCTTACTTCCACGCAGCTATTAAAGAAAGACAAGCTTCCAATGGCATCCACAGACTTTGGGACAGTAATGGTAACCAGGTCACTCAACCTACTGCGATTCGAGAGCATATTACTAGCTTCTACAAAAACCTCCAAGGCACCACTTCACAAGGGTTAAGAGACATTGATAGGGTCAGTATGCGCAGAGGGGCCCAGCTTGAAGCTGAAGATATTGCTTTACTCATCCACGATGTTACTGAAGATGAAATCCAAAGTGCTCTCTTTGGAATGCAGGATAACAAAGCTCCTGGTATAGATGGGTTTAATGCTAAATTCTTCAAAGCAACATGGCACATCATCAAGGGAGACATTCTTACAGCTATCATCCTGTTCTTCAATGATGGGATCCTCTTCCCCCCCATAAATTGCACCACCCTTACTCTTATTCCCAAAAAGAGTAATGCAACCACTATGGGAGACTATAGACCTATCGCTTGCTGTAATGTAATCTATAAGATCATCTCGCGCATTCTAACCGCAAGGCTGCAGAAAGTGGTTGGCAAAGTGGTGGGGCTCGCTCAATCTGGCTTCATCCCTGGTAGGCAAATATCTGACAACATCCTTTTAGCTGCAGAAATCATCAAAGGCTACACCAGGAAGAATAACAGCCCTAGTTGTATGATAAAGGTGGACCTCAAAAAAGCTTACGACTCCATTGACTGGCAATTCCTTCAGAATGTCATGGAGGAAATGAGTTTTCCCCCGAGATTTGTTCGATGGATAATGAAGTGTGTTTCGTCTGTCTCATTCTCTGTGCTCCTCAATGGTGAACCCCTTAAACCATTTAAAGCAGCAAAAGGGTTACGCCAAGGTGACCCCCTTTCGCCTTACCTTTTTGCCATTGGTATGGAATACCTATCGAGGCTCATGGCAAACCTGAAAAGCAGTGATCACTTCTACTTCCACCCCAGATGCAGCCGTGTGAACCTCACCCACCTGCTCTTTGCTGATGACCTGCTCATGTTCTGTAGAGGTGATGTGAGATCGGTACAGGCTCTTATGACAACTTTTAAGCAGTTCTCCGCTTCCTCTGGGCTTGAAGCTAACCCGACCAAGAGTAATGTTTACACTGCAGGGGTTTCCACTCAGATCCAAGATGCCATCCAACAATACCTTCATATGGCACCTGGGACCTTTCCCTTCAGATACCTTGGAGTTCCTCTCCACTCGAAGAAGCTCAATATTCATGACTGTCGTCCTCTCCTTGACAAAATCTTGGGCAAAATCCATTGGTGGTCGTCCAAACTCCTCTCATATGCAGGGAGGATCCAATTAGTTCGTAGTGTCCTCAGGGGGGTTGAAAATTTCTGGGCTCAAATTTTCTGCCTTCCGAAAAAACTCATGAAAATGATTGATGATGTTTGTAGATCCTTCATCTGGACGGGGAAAGAAGGCATCTCTAGGAAAGCCTCGGTGGCCTGGGATCAGATGGTGTTGCCGTTTGACAGAGGTGGTATGAATTTGCGTGACATGCACAAGTGGAACAAAGCCGCCCTCCTGAAGCACCTCTGGAACATAGCTCAGAACAAAGAAAATCTGTGGGTTAAATGGGTCCATAGCTACTACCTCAAAGACAAAGATGTGTACTCCGTTGTCATTTCTATGCATGCGACTTGGAGCTTCAAGAAAATCATCAAACAAAGAACAGTTATCAACTCTCACAGCACTTGGGACTCCTTCCTTAATAGAGGCAAATTCTCCATAGGGAAAGCCTATCACACCTTCATTGCAGATACCCCCATTGTTAGTTGGAGAAGCATCATGAAAAGAAACTTTGCATCGCCTGGCGCACTATTCATCACTTGGTTAGCCCTCCATAACAGGCTTGCCACGAAAGACCGAGTTAGTAAATGGATGGATAATTGTGATCTGAATTGTGTCTTTTGCCATGTAGAGGACGAAACCTTGAACCACCTTCTTTTTGACTGCCCTAATGCTAAAGAGATACGGAGGGTGACCTTTGCTAGCCTCGACTTCAAAAACGAGTCTCGCCACTTGCACGAAGATGTCGACCTCATGCAACGTCTCAACAACAAGAAGACCACCCGTGCTAAGACTGTAGTCGCGCTTTGGACTGAGATGATATACGGAATATGGAAGCAGCGAAACTTTGTTATTTTTGATAATTACTTTTGTAACCCCAACCAGATAGCTAGAGATATTATATTTAGAGTTTCTACTAGATGTACAGATAGGATGAGAGACTTGCTTGTTCTGTGAGGAGGCGTCTGGTTGGACCTCAGTCTGTTGAGGTACTTGATCCGGAGTTAATTTCCGGACTCTTGTTTTTTGGGCTCTTTTGGTATATAGCTATTCTTAATTGCCAAAAAAAAAAAAAAATATATATATATATATATACTCATCTAGTATTCATGAATTATTATTATATATTGTGTCATTGGAATTTTAATATTATTTAAACAAAAACATTATAATTATTAATATGGGTCTTATTTTATGTTGGATCAATCCCCAACAACAGCCACCAACTTTAGTCATTTTCGTTTAAACAGTTGCGAACTTCGTTTATCCCCAACAACAGCCAACAACTTACAAAATGTGACATCGAAACAGCCACTTTACCGGATGACCTGCTAATTGACCCTTGACCATGCCTAATGACCTTTGACTTTACCTTAATTTCACTAATTAAACCTAATTACCCAATTATCCCTAATTAAACCCTTCTTCCCCAACCTTTCTCTAACCCACCTTAATCACCTCCATTTCTCCCCTTCACCACCACTACCACCACCACCACCACCATTAAAACCCTCGAAAATCCTCTTTCTTCCACAATCCAGCTCGAACATAACCTCTGAATTGTTCTTTTCCTTAATTAATTGCACGCCTGAGTGTAATTTGGAATTCACGTTTTGTGGGTCTCTTTCCTTCGCATCTTCCTTTTCTTCAATTATGGCTTGACTGGTGGGTTGTCTTCCACTAAGAGTTTCAACCATTGAGTTTATGTTTGACACTAATACAACAATAATACCAAAATCTTATATGAGTTTTAGTCCATTGAAAAGTATAGTAAATGGGTAAGATTGGGATGATTTATAAGCTTAATTACCTCAGTACAGATGCTCACAACTCCATCCAATTCATCCCCATAAACATCTTTCTTTGATAACTTCTTCACCAGATGTGTCTTAAACTTCTCTGTCTCCTACTTTCCAACCAAACAATCCAAAAATTAAAATGGGCCGAAAATACAAAACCCAAAAAGATAAATTGAAAATATCATGAACTTACAGATTCAGCAAATTCGAGAATTGGGTCAGGAAATTTGTACTCAGCTGCCTTACAAATGAAATTTGATGAAGATTGAAGGGTTTTTTGTAAGGGAAGATTAAACACAACTAGCTTTGAGTTTGAGTTTAAATTTGAATTACAAGTATTAATACTCAGAAGTGTGGAAGAACAAGAAGAAGAAAAGGGTGAATATGAAGGACTGAAAATGGTGAAGATTGAGGAATTATTGGATTTAAATGGATTTAAATGGTGAAAATGGTAAAGAAAGAGGATTTTGGAGGGGTTTTAATGGTGGTGGTGGTGGTAGTGGTGGTGAAGGGGACAAATGGAGGTGATTGAGGTGGGTTAGAAAAAGGTTGGGGAAGAAGGATTTAATTAGGGATAATTGGGTAATTAGGTTTAATTAGTGAAATTAAGGTAAAGTCAAAGGTCATTAGGCATGGTCGAGGGTCAATTAGCAGGTCATCCGGTAAAGTGGCTGTTTCGATGTCACATTTTGTAAGTTGGTGGCTGTTGTTGGGGATAAACGAAGTTCGCGGCTGTTTAAATGAAAATGACTAAAGTTGGTGGCTGTTGTTGGGGATTGTTCATTTTATGTTTTGTGGAATATAAGTCATGGGTCTTATTTTATGGAGTAATTAATATGGAATTAGGTGAGGTGACCACTAATTACCATTGCCGGTTGGTTGATTTTCGACAACATGGAGTAATTAATACTTGTAGGTCATGTTTGTACGTTATCAGGGTCGAAGTCAAGATTTTGAATTAAATGTGCTAAGTAGTTTTCATCATATCCAGTGTATTCCCTTCATAGAAAACTATGATCAGGGTTTGGGGAGGGAAGAACGATGACAAGCTCATACCCATAGAGGAGAGTGCGATTACAGAGTCCCCGGCTCGAGAACGGTCTTCAATAGAGAGAATCTGCAGTTGATAGATAGAATAACAAGCATATGCACAAAAACAAACGTAAGATCAAAGAAAAAGGTAAAGAGCGACTAAAAGACAAAATCAATAACGAACTAGGGGTAAAAGCGACGGGTCATAGAGGAGAGTGCTAAGTAGTCATATACTAGCAAATTTTTTACTATATATAAACTTGTACCTATGAAAAAATTTAAATTATGTAGATTGAAAAAAAGTTGAATCTTATTAAAAATTAATAGAGTTAAACTTCTTATAATTATCATTTTGAAAAAAATAAGTATTTTTAACTCCATATCTTCGTCTAGTAAGTAAAAAATTAATATCTAAATTTAGATAGCATATTTATAAACACATACTAAAAATGATGTATGTAAAATATAAAAGATAAAAAGTAAAACAAGAAGAGAAATAAAATTTTTTTTTTGGTCTTTTATGGGTTTTATTTTTAGATTGATTTTTAATTTCTGAGATCTTAAAGGTTTGTGAATTTTGGATTGTTAGGAAGTATAACGCTTGCTTATTCTTCGATTCTTTGAATATAAAGTTATAATTTTATAAATTTTGAGATTTTTATGAGATAAATTTCATGGAATATTCTTTTTTTACAAAATGTTTTTGAGCAAGAACATTAAAATCAATCTTCTTTTTTTTTTGTTTGAAGATAATGAATCTTATTTAATTTTTTATTTAATTTTTGTTTTGGAGAATGTGCAAGTTGGTGGAGGTAGAGGACTTGGAAAATTAATGGAGCACTGAAAACGCTTTCAGTTAACATAATTTAGTAATCGGCTACTCTCGTGAGAGGCCGTCTGTCAAAGAGACGACCTTAAAACAATATGCCCACATTTTTATTTTCTATTAAATTTGTGTAAATTGGGCTATTTAGCCCTTATTTCTAATATGTCTCTTGGAGAGACCGTCTCTCACAACCCACGGCCAAAATCTATTTGTTGTTGTTGAGTTGAATTCCACTATTTATTGATATTTGACGGATTGTTATCAATATGTAGATTAAACCATTTCTCACATAAGCCTGAACGTGGTGGAAATCTTATCAGTCAAAACCTTAAACTTTTTATGAATTTTGTTGTTTTTCGTTTTTCTTCTTGTTAATTTTTTCCTCGTTTTCTTTCATTGCTTTCATTGCCTTGTTCAATCTATCTTCGTACTCTTTTTTGTCTAATTTATCCTCGTACTCTTTTATAGTCTTTTCCGCCTTCTTATTTTTGTTAGCGCTCTAGACCCGCACCAAGTTTTTCGTAGTCTACTTTCTTGTCACCATAATAAGGAAACTAAAACTATCATTTTCTAATTATGACAAATTATATAATTATAGATATAGAAAAAATTATAGAAAAACTCTATTACAAAACGCAATTTGATATACTCTATATTAATCTGAATTGCATCATTTAAGTAAGTTAAGTGTACACAATAGATATTACCATTAATCTCTTGATCACGATCAATACCATGCATAACAAAAAAACTTAGTTGATTAAGTGCGTAATAATAGATAAATAAAATCTATTTGTTGTTACTGAGTTGAATTTCACTATTTATTGATGTCTGGCGGATTATTTACCAGTGTATACATCATTAAACCAATTTTTCACATAAGCCTAGAAAATTGGTGGATATAAAATCACTCAAAACCTTCAACTTTTTACGAATCTCCTCGTTTTTGTTTTTCGTCTTGTTAATTTTTTTCTCGTTCTCTTGTATTGCCTTGTTCAATATATCTTCGTACTCTTTTTTAGTCTTTTCTGTCTTCTTATCTTTGATAGCTCCCTTAAGATCCGCACTAAGTTTTTCGTAGTCAACTTTCTTGTCACCACTGCTCAAATCAATTCGATTCCATATAGTGTTAGAAGGTATAGGGTTGAAACGTTCTCCTATAACGTCGTCCACATAATCCCCCCAAGGAAACAAGTCATTTAGCCTCATTAAATTATCGGGTTGGGTCAGGCTTGATGGTTTGGATCCAGGTATTCGTACGTAACAATAACCATCTCGATTTACATACAATTTGTTGTGTTCGAGATCTTTGATTAAGCTACGCAACGAAGTAGCAAAAATTGTAGCATTGAAAAGCTTCAAGTGGGTGTAGTACGACCCAGCTCTACCTATTGTTGTTATTATTTCTAATTTGGGTTTGGGTTCGTCTTGTCTTGAAATGACCTTAAAAACTTCTAGTCTTGTCGTTGAACTTGACCCTATGAACTCTAACGGGTCACTCAAATCATATGCAACCATCTTGATTATTCCTGTTGATTACACCAATTATAAGTATCTGTTGAAAAATAATTTATATGTGGTCCCATATCGAAACATTAGAGAAAAGTTGATTATTATATATACATGATGCTACTCCTATAATATTAATTGGTTTTATCGTTTTAGGATAAAACCTTATCGAGTATGTGTACTTCTCCTTTAATGAGGGTTTTACATACAAGCTCAAATTTATGTGTATATATTTTAGTAACAAAAAATGTCAATGCCCTGAATTAACATTAAAATAATTACTCCTCTATTCACGGAGTAACGTGTTGAGAAGTAGGTCTTGTAGAGCAAACTCCGCTTTTTAAAAAAGATTCTAAATTTGATTCTTACGTACCTTGTATCGACATATAGTCAAATAAACTCAGAATAGAACTTGAATAATCAATTGACACCTCATCTTATCTTATGATAAATAAATTTGCTTATAATGAAAAAAATTGTTAATTTGCTTATAATAGTAACATTTTTTTTCCAAAATGTAATACAATAAAACATTTTTTTTTATTATAGGTATGTTGAGGGAGAAGATAATGATTAAGTGATAATGATCAAATTCTAAAAATTATGTATAAAAACTTAATACCTGTATGAACTACATTAATCATGAAACTGTATAGTAATCATATCTGTATGAACTACATTAATCATGAAACTGAATACTATAAAATGAGAATTGAATAAATTAACAATGAAACTGAATACTATAAAAACTTAATACATGTATGAACTACATTAATCATGAAGCTGTATAGTATAAAATGAAATTGAATACCTGTATGAACTACATTATATGGGATACGCTTTATGGTAACTACTGCACACCTACAGGCTTGGAACCCCCCAGAATTTCCACACTTACATGGAGACAAAGCATGGGACGTAAGTTTTACAATTTGTCTTAGCTTAAAGTCACAAAGCAATGAAGAAGCAACGAAAGGTAGTACAAAAACTATACAACGCAACAATTGATAAAGTTAATAAGATAATTGAAAAGGATAGTAATGAAATTGAAGATGGGGCAGAAAATTCACAAGCATCAACAGCATTGAATAACATGAATTACGCTTAAAATCTTGCGCAATAAAGAATTGAACAATTTAATAATGAAACTGAACAATTTAGTGGAAAAATTGATTTCACTTTGTATGAACTACATTAATGTAATTCAATATACATATTCTAAACTTGAATGCAAAACTGAGCAAAGCAAGAGCAAATTTGATATCGTTAAGGTCAAAATTGATATCTTTAAGGTCCAAATTGAAATTTTTCCAGAAAAATGAAAAAAAAAACAAAATTTGAAGGGCAAAGCGCGCGCGAGCAACACGCGCGCCTATTATTGGGCCTGTCCATCTCCTGTCTCATAATGAGACCGTCTTGGCCAAGTTTTTATGATTTATAATACTAGAATGAGAGTTAAAAAATCAGTGTAATTTGTAATACAAAAATGGGAGTTGAAAATGGCCCAAACAACATTTTATAAAAAGTGGCCCAAACAATATTTTAAAACAAATGAGCTAGTAATGAATATCCAATATCGAACTTTATCCCCTTCATCCCTGTCAATAACCATAACCTTTATTAATGGCGACAGTCGGCAGACTTAGACATTTTGGTATTTCTACGCTAGATTTCGGGGCCCTGGGCGGTGGCCCTCCTCGCCCTCCCCCAGGGCCGGCCCTGCTGATCTGCACTTGTCTATCAGTATACGTGTGCTTCGGACTCTATTCTTGATTTATCTGATTTAACCTTTGTATAGCTACTCTCGCAAAGTGTGGCTTTTTTGTATAGACTTTTATTCGGGTGAATGAAAAATATCTTTATTTGAATAATAATAATAATAATAATAATAATAATAATAATAATAATAATAATAATAATAATAATAATAATAATAATAATAATAATAATAATAATAATAATAATAATAATAATAATAAAATGGCAATGCAGCAGCACCTCTTCTGATCTACTTGAGTTTCTGGTCAGCATTGTGCAGCATCAACCAGTGGCATCATCATCCAGCCAGCACAGTAGCTTCATCTTCCAACAGCTGCATCTTCATGTCCCTTGTGTGCAGCAGCCTCTGTTGGGCAGCTTCAGTTGCTGGCAGCAGCATCAGCTGAGTCAGTGCCCCCTTTTTTTTTCAAAGCAGCAGCAGCGTCTCACCGCCACAGCCAAAGAGATTAGGCTGCAGCAATAGCAGCTCAGGCTTGCACCTGTGGAGCTGGTTCTGGCAGCAGAATCAGCCCTTTGGTAACAGCTTCCCTTGTAGCAGCTCCTTGTGACAGCAACTTTGTGCAGCATGTACCCACCTAGCAGCAGCAGCAGTTCTGTTTTACTCTTCATCACATGTGGATACTTTTATCCTGAGTTGGTTGTAGGTCCTTCCCTGGGGCTCTTTTGGTCCTGAGCTTGGTGTTCAAGAAGTTTAGCTTTCTTATGTTGTAGCTCTCCCCGTTGAAACCTTTTTGGTACTGGTTTGTATTGCTTTTGAGCCCCTCCCCCTTGGTTTTGGTTTGTTTGTATAGGGTGCTTGTTTTTTCTTCTTAGTTGAGATTTGTAATAGGCGCCTATGACATGTATTTATGGTCTCATAGGTTGCGCCTTTTGCTTTTCGTCGCCTGTGGTGCTTATTTTTTTGAGATTTCTTAGTGGCTCCCGTGCACATGAAGAGTGATGTTTAGAAACCCTTCCTAGAAGGTGGGCTATTCTTTCACACTGATGCAATGGTAGGGATCCCCTCGGAAATCTGGGCTGGTTGCCCCATATGTATATTTCTTGATTTAGTGTTTAATGAAAAATCTTTTGGCAAAAAAAATAATAATAATAAAATTTACCGTCAAAATTAATATTAATATCGCTAAATAAATCGTTTCATTTTTGAATGAAAACAAAATTATTACAATATCTATGGTCGTTAACGAATTAAATGTTAAATTGATGAATTAGATGTTAAAATGGCGAATTAAACAAAATTTGGATGCTACCATGTGGAAAAAACTTACAAATTGATGAATTTAACGGAATTTAACATGAACTTAACGGAAAATGCTACGGCCATTAGTTTGTGCATAAACTCGATGATACTATGTGGAATTTTCTTAGAGAAGTGCTACCACTAGCATTTCATGAAAACTCAATACTACCATGTGGAATTTTCCTTATTATTATTATTATTATTTATTATTATTATTATTATTATTATTATTATTATTATTATTATTGTTGTTGTTGTTGTTGTTGTTGTTGTTGTTATAATAATAAAAATAATCGCTATAAAAAGCCACAAAATGCCATGCTAATTTAATTTATTTCGTTAAAATTTTATACTGTACATTTTAATATATATTGGAAGGACAGAAGAAAATTTTCAAGTCTTAATAAATTTTCAAGTCTAATTAATATAAATTTTCATTCTTTTGTATTAGTTTTTTGTATGAGTTGAGAGAAAAAAACACAGTGAGAAATTAAGAGAGAAAAGTACGGTTCAAATTCTCTATTAACTTGTTGTGAATTGTAAATAACAATTGAATACTCTGAAATATGACGGTGAAAGGAACCTTGGTCGGATAATAACCTCTTTGGCGCGGTACCTATCTATGTTGCAAACAACGGTATGGACCAATCGGGTAATTGGAATAATTGTGATTTATTGCATCCGTAAATGTATGAGTTTTTCTAAAAATAAGTTTGCAAATATGGTAAGTGTAAATTCCATTAATACTAACCAATGAAAAAAAAGACAAATAATAAACTCACAATCAAACTTTCTTTTTGTTATTATACAGTAAAATTAATACATCATATTATTACAATGAGAAGCAACTCTCAAGTCTCAACAAACAAAACATAAAATTACATTCAATGTTTAAAGCATATAAATGATGGCATCATCAATTAATACAAAGAAAGACAAAGTTAATCAATCACTAATAAGCATGATTTTGTGACACAACTTGCATATTAATAGAAAATGCTAATCAATCACCGTTATAAAAGACAAAAAATATACTAATAAAATAAGTAAAATACAAAAAATTCAAAATATCACCTTATTAAATCTCTCCACATGAACGTGATTTGCCAAGTTGACAAATAACGGTTATCAACCAAGAGCTGATGGCTTATTAAGGCGGCTTTATGACAATTGTGTCCACTGCCCAATAAATCTCAGAAAATTGATATGTGCCGCAAGTAAGCTTATCAGCAAAAATTTGAACGTCAAAACTATTTTCTCTAATACCATTACCACTAAAAGCAATCAAGTAATTATAACCAGGATATTTTTTAAAATACATTTTGGCAACCCACCAAAAGTGTTTTTCAAAATAATCATCTGAATTATAAATAACAAGTGGTTGGTCTCCAACCATTTGATTGTAATCATAAATTGTTCCTGGTGGGGCAGTTAAAAAAGCACTATTGTTACCCATCCATGTGTTAGAAAATATTTCTTCTTGACGTAGTTTTGGAGTTTTACTTATTTTGAATGCCCATGAATGCAATGGTAGACATCCTATTGCAACTGCATTGTCCCATTGGCTCTTTATTCTACCAAGCCTGTTATGCAAGTCGCAGCAATAATCACTCTCCTCTTTCTTCTTATCATTCTCGGCTCTTTTCTTATCATCCTCTGCCTTCTTCTTATCATCCTCTGCTCTCTTCTTATCATACTCGGCCTTCTTCTTATCATCCTCGACTCTCTTCTTATCATCCTCGGCCTTCTTATCATCCTCTGCCTTCTTCTTATCATCCTCTGCTTTCTTCTTATCCTCATCAGCCTTCTTCTTATCATCCTCGGCTTTCTTCTTATCATCCTTAGCCTGTTTGAGATCAGCATCAAGTTTTTCGTAATCAACTTTCGTGATACCACCGCTGGAATCTAGTCGATTCCATACAGTAGTAGAAGGTGTAGGGGTGAAAGTTTGGCCTGTAGGGAGGGAGTCTACATAATCCTCCCAATTAAACAAGTCATTTAGCCTCATAAACTTAGCGGGTCGGGGTGGATTTGAAGAATTGGATCCTGGGATCCATATGTAACAATACCCATCACGATTTACCCATAGATTTTTGTCTCTAAGATCCGCCATTAAACCAGGCAATGAAGAAGCAGTTACGGTACCATTGAAAACCTTTAATTCAGTGAAATTCGATGGAGCTGGAGAACCAATAATATTAATTGTTGTGATTGGTGTAAATGACCTGCTACCGGGATTTCGGTCGTCTTTATTTCTGGCTTTCACTACTTGAAGACCCGTCAATTCGGACCCGTACCCTACGAACTCCAACGGGTCTGTCAGATCATATGCCACCATCTTTTGGATAAAGTTAACCAAACAACCCGATAATCTGCTATATTAGGTAATTCATCAAAAAGTAGACTGGAATTAATTTTAAATTAGGGAAAACATTTGACATTTTAAAAAAAAATTCTAGAAAATAAAAAAACTCATAAATTTTTTTCCTAGAGTAAACCCAGTCACCAAATGACATGCTATAATCTCACTTATTAATTAACCATGAATAATCCCAATTTTGAAGAGTATTTTCCTAGGGTAAACCCGGTGACCGGATTACTTACAATAGCAAGTTTTATTTTTAAAAAATATAAATTAGAATAAATAACAAAAAAATGTTCATTAAAAATTTATGATATATTTATTAGTTAGAATTTTTCTATGTAAATTTTCGAAATTTTTCTATAATTTTAAACTAATTTCAGATTTTTTTGTGTGAAGTACCTACTATAATAGGTCTGTCATCGAGTTCACGTTTACTCTAGGCAAATAACCCTTAAAGTTGAGATTATTCATGGTTAATCAATGAATGAGATTATTTAATTAATACATACACATTTTAAGTATGTATGTATACTGTTTAATATATGTCCAATTATTTACAAATTGTCACCTAAATATGTACACCATTTAAACTTTAATGTACATTTGTTTTCTATTTACAAAACTTCCAATATGTACAAAATTGCATGATCATATTGATTAATTTTAAACGACAATCACCATACAACTATTGAGCTATTCTTAAAAGAGACCAACTTTCGATGAGACAAACTAAAGACAAAAATTTGTGATTAATTAAATAAATAATATAATCTAATGAATTATAATTGAATTGTTTGCTTATATTCATCATAATTAATATATTTACAAAGTGTAACCCAATTAAATAAACTTAATTATTATTTCAAAAAAAAAAAACTTAATTATTAATGAAATTATTGGTATTTAAAGTACTAATAGAATTTAATGAACAGAAAGAAAGAAAAGAGATAGGCATACCTTTGATATATTGTGTGTTACTTGTGAATTTGGACTTTTGGAGCATACCTACTTTCTAATAGACCTGACGATTTAATATTTGTCCAACTTTATAATTGATTTCGATTATGACTCGACTTTAAAATTGAATTTACAATTAATTTTGTAAAATCAACGTGGATATAAAATCCAATTTTAAACTCATTTAAAATACTTGATTTAAAATTGATCTGATGATTCGAATAAACAATACTAATCTGGAGTTTTTCTATATTTTTTAAATTCAAACTTAATTAGTGAAATATCATTTACTAATAATATAAGTCGTTAGTCTTATTTTATGTTTAGTGGAATATGTATGAAACTATAACACCGTAGTAGTTTGCATACATACCACAGTACAATATATTATTATTATTATAGTACTAAATGTGAATGCATTCTTAATTATTATTATTACTAGATAATCCCCGTGCGATGCACGATTTAATTCATTTTTTGTTTTTTTTTAAATAATTAAAAAATATAGAATATAAATTATAAATTATTAATTATTCAATTTAATTGAATTAATAATTGCATAAAATAGCAAAATCTATTTTACTTTAAATTTTACAAATATAATTTAATACAATTTATACGACATTAAATAATGTTATTTTGATATTATTTTAGTATTTACCAAGTAAGCGTGGCAAAGCATCTTTAAAATAAAATTTAATATTTAATCAATAAATTATTTTTAACATATATTACAATATTAAATCAAATGAAAAAAATTAAATAAAAAAATAAATATAAAATTAAAGATTACTTCTCTTGTATGAGACTATCTTAATGTTGAGACAAATCAATATAATTAGCTCAAGTATTTTAAAATAATAAAATAAATATAAAATTAAAGATTAGAATGTTATATAAGTAATTGTTTACACGTCACATAAATAGTATAAATATATATTAAAAAAAACCATACTTATGATCATTCAATTCAAGTACAATTTTCTTTGATATTTTGTCATTCCTTTCAATTGTCTCTATAGGTCCACACAATGATATTTGTCCAATAATATCTATGGAAATAAATTAAAAAATTAGTATTAGTATAAGATATATGTGCATGAGTGTAAATGATAACAGAAAAGAGTAAAATGTAAATGACAACTTATATTAAAAATTTACCAATTAAAAACTTATCATCCAATGCCCTGGATTGAATATCATTGAATGATACTAAATAAAATCCATACATAGGAATGACCAATTCTTCTTTACAAACATTTACAGAAGTTGTAAAGAAGAAGTCTATTTTATATGGATGTTTGGTTGTCCTGTAATTTCCATTATTTTGTCCAACACCAAACTTGGCAATAGTATGTCCTTCAATGAGTTTATCATTAAATTAACACAAAATCTCACAAGAGACGGTCTATAGGATAGACCATAAAATTGGGCAAACCCATTTCCCTTAACTGATTTTTTTTATTATAATATCAATTATATTATGTTATAATCCTAAATGTAAGGTATTATAACCTCGAATATACTATTCTATAACCCCAAATATAAGTTATTATAACCCCAAATAATTTATTATAACCCCAAATATACTATGTTATATTTTGGACTGGGCTTCATGGATTTCGTCTATAGAATAGACCGTCTCCCATGAGACTTGTGTAAATCTATTGATTAAAGACTTTTTGACTGTTGCTTGTATTTTTCCACCCTACAAAAGTAGAACATAGAAAAAAAGAAACATGAATGATATTAATATATTTAATAATTTATATATTAAACAATGTAAGACAATATTAAATAATATTAACATGTAGCATAAAAGTTAATATAAATCAACGAAACATACCTTTTCATCAAAAAAACCATTTCGATACTACCATCTACACTTGGATCATCATAACTTGGAGGCTTCCACAATCGTATTATTCTAATTTTAATAACCATCGACTCATTGAGAGGTGTTATTTCTTCAATGTAATTGTATGTTGTCATTTTTCCAGGTATAGGGTAGGTTATAATATTTTATAATTTACTAACTCAATTTGTTATGTGTAAATGATCAATTGTTAAGTACATGTATATATAAATATAGGGTGGAAGCTTGAACAATTACAAATAATTGTAGATGAATTGTTTATTACTTCTAGATTAATTATAAATTATAAATGCTACCAATTGTAATATTCAACACAATTATTATAAATGTAATATTCAACAATTATTATAAATGCTCCAAGTTACGGGATGAATCCATTGTATGAAGCAATGAACAATTACAAATACTTCTAGTTAATTATAAATTATAAATGCTACCAATTGTAATATTCAACAATTATTATAAATGTAATATTTAACAATTATTATAAATGATCCAAGTTACGGGATGAATCCATTGTATGAAGGAATGAACAATTACAAATACTTCTAGATTAATTATAAATTATAAATGCTACCAATTGTAATATTCAACAATTATTATAAATGCTCCAAGTAAATATGGGATGAATCCATTGTATGAAGGAATGAACAATTACAAATACTTCTAGATTAAATATAAATTATAAATGCTACCCAATTATCCCTTCCAATGCACATAGTTATTCTTGAACAATTACATTGTAAATGCTCCAATTTTCAAAGTTTTGATTATTTCCAATTTTTCAATACAATTCATAAGGTTGAGTTAAAAATTAGGATGACATCATCTTTATCATTTGGAGGGAAAATTTTCATTCTTAAAGTGCCACCTCATTAGTTTTGGGGTGGATGATGTAAGCGTTTTTTATTTTAGTTATAGGTAGGAGTGTTCACCGGTCCAAACCCGGACCGGACCGGACCGGAACCGGTTGGACCGGAAGACCGGAATCCCAAAAAATATAAGACCGATCCGGTCCCGGTCTAACCCGGAATTTTTCCGGTCCGGTCCGGGTTTGGACCGGTTAGACCGGAAATATTTTTTGAGACAAAAAAAAAAATTGAAAATTAGAATATTTTAAAATAATTTAGCAAATTAATTATTATAAAATTAATATATTTGAATTAAAAAATTATTTTGTGTTGAAAAAAAAATATTTTAAGTCCTTTAAAATAAATATATACATAATAATTATAAATATTACTCCTCTTCCAACTCACTTTTATGACATCCGGTCTCATCCGGTCCAACCCGGATTTTTCCCGGTCTAGACCGGACCGGAAACCCGGAATTGGAAAATAGTAAGACCCGGAGACCGGACCGGATGCACCCGGTCCGGTCCGGTTCCGGTCCGGTCTTAGCCGGTTCCGGTCCGGACCGCCGGTCCGGTCTTGTTTTGCACACCCCTAGTTATAGGTATAGATTATAGTACTAAATAAATATGAATCCATTCTTAATTAATATGGCATTAGGTCAAGAGAAAGTTAATTAAGTATTTAGGTGGTTAAATTAGGATAAAATGGAGTAGCTAATATATAAATGTTTTCTTTCTCCACTTGACCTTGTTTTCTAGTGAAATACTATTTCTATAGGTTTATGACAATAACAATGACCAGTCCAAGTACAACATGAGAAATAATGCAAGTTAATTAATAGCTTTTTTTAGATTGAATTTAATCAATTGCTTAAACCTAGTACTAATTTTAAGATTGTTTTATATATAAAAAATGACTAGATAATCCAAGTCATATTAAAATATCAACTTGATACCGAAATATGAAACTTCCAATACCTTATACTAAAACTTCAATAATGCAATTTAATAATAAATAGTTCAAACCTAATACTAAATTTAAGACTATTTTATATATATAAAAAATGACTATATAATCGAAGTCATATTAAAATATCAACTTGATGACATGAAACTTCCATTACCGCATATGATTTCAATAATGCAATTAAATTAATAGTTTTTTTAGTAATATCCGATTTAATAATAAAGAGTCATATGACATCTATATCAGAGATAAAAATTAACAAGTACATAACAATTCTAATCAAATATAATTTAAAATTAACAAAATTATCATCGTTGTGAATGAGATCTGAGAACTCTACTACTTAATATAATGTTGACAATTTTCAAAATACAAAGTTAATTCATACATATAACTGTCAAAATTGAGTGTTTCTACTGCATAATATTTCTAGCTTTTTTTAATATCATATGTTTATATGCGTCGATGTAAAAAAAATGGTGCATTGCAAGGGGTTCTACGCTAGTACCTTATATATTTCAATAATGCAATTTAATTATATAGCTTAAACCTAATACTAATTTCAAGACTATTTTATATACAAAAAATGACTAGATAATCCAAATTATTTGAATATCAACTTGATACCTAAACATGAAACTTCCAATACCTTATATAATTCAATAATGCAATTTAATTAATAGCTTAAACCTAATACTAATTTAAGACTATTTTATATATAAAAAATGTGATGCCCCAAATTTAGCTTAAAAAGGGTTTAATTTGATAGACTACTCGTATCAACAAGACGCATCTTTTTTTCATGGGAGCTCATTTGCATAGAAATCCACAGTTAAACGTGCTTGGTGGGAAGCAATCTTAAGAAGGGAGACCTCTTGGGAAGTTTTCTTAGCACGCACGAGTGAGGCCAAATTGCGCTGGAAAGACTTTTGTTGGTATATGGGGCTAGTCTACAGTCTCCATGAGTAGTCACCGGTAGTCCATTAAGTCGGGTGTTACAAACAAATGACTAGATAATCCAAGTCATATTAAAATATCAACTTGATACCTAATCATGAAACTTCCAATACTTTATCTAATCAAAATTTCCAATTTTTACCAAATGTGTACCCTACCTTATAAAATCCAAAATAAAAATTAAAGAAAAACCCACTTGTGTAGGCTATAAATGAAATATGAAACATTGATCAAAATTGAAACCCATAACCAAACACTAATCTCCTTCTTTGAATAAAAATGGGTAGTTTCCAATTAGATTCATCACCCAATATTTTCCTATTAGCACCAGATACAAAATCCCTTTGGGTATGGGAATTAAAGGTCCCACATTCTTCAGATATTGAACCCAAAAATTGGGTGTACAAACACTCTATTGGTACCAAATTTTGTTATTACACCTCTATAACCCTACATGCAACTCAAATTAATGGGTCTAATTTAGAAGATTTAGCTCAAGATCTTTACTTTTCTCATTTAATTGTTAATTATCAAGGTTTTAGCTACCTTGATACTGCTTTAATCGGAGATTTATCATTTACTTCTCAATATTATCGTCTTAGTGATCTATTTAGCTGGTCTAAGTTTACAAAACTTGACCCTCTTTCAATTGATCTTACAGTGACTTATAGTAATATCAACTAGGACCGTTGCGACTTTTGCAATGGTAGTCTTGTTTTAGTATCTGTCAAGCCTCTGATTTGCACGGATAATGAGTTGTCCGCGCGAATAGCGGAGCTTAAAGAGCAAAATCGAATATTGTCTGAGAAACTGAAAAAGGCTAATAAGGATATTGATAAAAAAAAGATGAGTTGATTATTAAACTTCAAAAAAAATTAAAAAGGTGCCGTCGTGAGGCAAATCAGGATTCAAGTAAAGTAGTGGAGAAAAGGAAACTTACAATTGGTCCTTTAAAGTTTGAATATGCTGAAGTACCGCTTAAGTTTACAGCACCAGTTATAAGTGGTCCTAGGCTTACACTACAAGAGATCACTAGTGGAAAAAACCTGAAGGGCTGCGGTTTTTTAGCCCATATGGGCTGTGTATTTCGACCCCAACCTTTATTGGAGCAGCCCAAAATAATAATTAAGGGCTGCGGTCAAAATACGCAGCCCAAAATAAGGAAAGGGGCTGCGGACATGGGCCAAAACCGCAACCCTTAAGTATTTTTTCAAAATAAAAAAAAATCAGAAATCTAGAAACGATTTCTGAATATCAAACCCAGAAACGAAATTAAAAAACGATGAACAATACTTAAATTACAAGCTTTTTATACAAAAAAATGAAGAACATCAAGAATAAAACGAAATTACCAAGAAGCGATGAAACCAAAGATCTGAAATGACTTGATGATGTTGATGATGTTCGAAATTGAAGCGATGAACCCAAAGATCTGACTTGAAGCGTTTATGCGACTTGAATTGAACCCATAGATGAATTTATCATTTATGAACTTTTCAGAAGATGTTGAACCCATAGATGATGTTGTTGATGTTCTAAATTAATCTAATCATCCAGAAAAATTTTCAGAAAATGCGAAGAACCCATTTCGAAAATGAATTTTGATTTTTTTTTCCAGACTTTACAAGGGAAGAAGAGAGATTTCAAAAATGAAGGATTTAAGATCTGAAAATGAATGATTTTTTTCATGAAAATGAAGGATTTTTTTCATGGAAGAAGAGAGATTTAAGTTGATGAAGTTGACGCGTTTTTATGAGACTTTACAAAGAGGAAAGCGGCGCCTCAGTCCTCACCCTTATACTCAACTGATTTTAGGTTTTAGCATTTAAGAAACGGAGCCTCATATTCTTTTAATGAGTTAGGGTTTTTTACAATAGGGGTTGCGGACAAATGTAAAAACCGCAGCCCTTTACTATTTTTTTTTGGGTTAATTTTCTTAATTTTCGAAAATATTGAAGACACTTTGGGGCTGCGGACAGTAGACAAAACTGTAGCCCTTTACCTTTTTTTTGCTACAGTTTGGGGCTGCGGACAGTAGACAAAACCGCAGCCCTTGTTAAATTTTTTTTACCACATTTTTTTTACTCATATTGGTTGCGTGTGCCTAAAAACCGCAGCCAATAAGTAGCAGCCAATAGCTTTTTTTCCACTAGTGGATGTTGCCTGTGTTTATGCCTTTAGATGAAAATGTTAAGTCAAGGTTTCCTAGAGATATGTATGTGTATGTCGATAAAGATGAAGATTTTGATCGTACAGGGTGGTCGTTTATCAAAGCTGAGAATGTTTCGACCATGAAAGAAAGTATGATTGCATACTATGAAGGTAACCATAAAAACGTTAATGTTAATGGTGATGTAGTTCGTGTTCCTTATAGTATAGGGAAAGTTTTTAGCTCAACTAGAAAAATCTTTCTTGGAGATATTCAGGGGATTGGTAAAGTGCTTGCCTTTTTGTATGATGAGGAAGAGGAAGAGGAAGAGGAAGAGGGTGATGTGATTAAATTATTTGCGTAAAGTTATTCAGGGTATTGATAACCATGTAAACCTAGAATTTGATATATTTAATTGTATGTATTCGATAAATAATCAAAAAAAGTTTGTTATTGTTGCTTTAATAGAAAAATGTATTTGATAAGATTAATCTCGATAATATATACTTGGTATTATTTTCTGAAGTTATATTTTTATATTTTTCATACTAATAAATTCGAGCATTACACGAGTTTCTATAATAGTGTGTGTGTGTGTGTGTGCGTATATATATATATATATATATATATATATATATATATATATATATATATATATATATAGATATATATATATATATATATATATATATATATATATATATATATATATATATATATATATATATATATATATATATATATATATATATATATATATATATATATATATATATATATATATATATATATATATATATATATATATATATATATATATATATATATATATATATATTTTGACAGGTAATGAGTAATATATACCACAAAGAGTCAAAAAGATACAAACGCTCAGGATGGAAATTAACTCCACCTAAGCCCCCCAAAAACGCTGGCGCTCTAACAAAAATAAGAGCCCGAGCCCAAAAACAACAAAAGACTACCTAGATACAAGCATGTCTATCATCCTACTTCTAGCCCTACTAGCTAATCTAAAGACTGTACAATCAGCTATCTCCTTCATACTAAGGCTAAAATTATCAAAAATTTTTGTGTTTCGTTGCATCCAAATGCTATATATCATTTCAGTCCACATGCCAACGATCAACTTAGCTCTGTCAGTTTTCTTGCGGTTCAGCTTACTCATTTTCTGGATTTCTTCAAGGAAGTTGGGCTCATCAAGAGGCTGAGGGAGGAACCTGAAGAGGCGGGTCCTAACTTCTTTAGCATAGCTGCACTCGAACAAAAGGTGCTGAGATGTTTCTTTGGCTCCATTACACATGATACAATTCTCATCAGTGAGGTTTACCCATTTCCCTATTCTGTCCTTTGTAGCTAGCCTGTTCTGGATTGCGACCAAGTGATGAATTTTGCGCTTGGGCTAGCAATGTTCTTAATCATGATGTGCCCCCAGCTGACCTTTGGGTAATCTGCAATCAACAGTTCGTACCCCTTTCCAATTTTATATGTACTCCCATTAGTGATGTTTTGCCACCCTCCCAGCTTACTCACAAGCTCACTGTGTTTCACCATCTTCTTGAAAATCCACGATGCATGAATAGAAGGTTTCACGTCCTGGATCCTTTGACTCTTCAAGTAATAGCTGTGAACCCATTTAACCCATAAGTTCTCCTTCATGTTTTCTAGGTTCCAGATGTGCTTAAGGATAGCTGCTTTGTTCCACAGGTACATATCTCTGATGTTGAGCCCACCTTTAGCGAAAGGAAGGACCATTTGGCTCCAAGCAACAGCAGCTTTCTTAGAAAGGCCATCCGCACCTGTCCAGATGAAAGATCTACACACATTCTCAACCATCTTGATCAGCTTTTTAGGGAGGGAAAAAATTTGGGCCCAGAAATTTTGCATACCCCCAATGACACTTCTCACAAGTTGAACTCGTACCGGCATAGGAAAGCAATCTGGAGGACCAAAACCGCAATTTACCCGTAATTTTATCAACCAAAGGTCTGCAATCTCTAGCATTCAGCATTCTTTGAGTGAAGGGGAACTCCTAAGTATCTGAAAGGGAAATCTCCTTCTTCCATGTGTAAGAAACTGAGGATTTTAGCTCTGATCTGGTTACTGATCCCGGACATATACACATTGCTCTTGTTGTTGTTTGCTTCAAGCCCTGAAGCTTTGGAGAATCTCAAGAAGGTGCTCATCATGCTTTTAACGGAGGGAAGGTCCGCTCTACAGAACAAAAGAAGATCATCTGCAAACAAAAGATGTGTGATGTTGATACTCTTGCATTTCGGGTGAAAGTGGAAGCTATCAGAATCCTTTTGCTTGTGCATCAACCTAGAAAGATACTCCATCGCTATGGCAAACAAGTAAGGAGAGATGGGGTCTCCTTGACGGAGACCTTTCTTTGCATCGAACGGCTGAAGGGGAGCGCCGTTAATAAGGATCGAAAAGGACACAGTTGAGACGCAAGCTCTAATCCAGCTCATGAACCGAGGGGGGAAGCCCATTTCCTGCATAACAGAGAACAAAAAAGACCAGCTGATTGAATCATAAGGCTTTCCTGAGATCCATTTTTATCATACATCTAGGACTGTTGTTTTTCCTATTGTATCCCTTAATAAGCTCCGCTGCTAGCAAAATGTTATCCGCCATCTGCCTCCCAGGAATGAAACCTGACTGGGCTTGATTTATCACTGACCCCATCACCTTTTGAAGTCTCCCTGCAAGAACTCTGGATATGACTTTGTATATGACGGTGCAACAGGCGATAGGTCTAAAATCCCCAACTTTATTTGCATTGCTAGTCTTGGGGATAAGGGTGACTGATGTACAATTATATGGGGGAAAGATCTGACTAGTGCTGAAGAACTCTTTGATGGCCGAAATCAGGTCTTCCTTCACAATATCCCAGGCTTTCTTAAAGAAACGCGCATTAAACCCATCAATGCCAGGAGCTTTATTATCATTTATACCAAATAAAGCCTCCTTGATCTCCTCGTCACTCACCTCCTTGCCCAGCATCTGCCTCTCGGTATTATCAATCTGCGCTCCCTCTCTCATGATTTGCCTGTCAATCACCTCCAGGTTAGGAGTAGCAGTACCCTGAAGACTCTGGTAAAATTGAGTGATTTCCTTTTGAATACCCTGAGCTGTGCTGATCCAATTTCCGTCCTTATCCAAGAGCTCATAGATGCTATTGGAAGCTTGCCTTTCTTTAATAAGAGCATGGAAGTAAGCAGAATTTTCATCTCCATTCTTAATCCAGTTGATTCTGGATTTCTGATGCAGCGCTTTATCCTCAATCTTTCTCCATTTTCTCAGCAGGTTAGTAGCTTCTTTTTCTTGCTTGTGAAGCTCTTCAGATGGTGGGGCTTGCCTTGAGGTTGGTTTGGATACGATCTAGGTTCCCTTCACATTCACGGATTTTATTATTGATTCCAGCAAATTCTCGAGAATGCAGGTCTTTCAGGCTGATTTTAACATTCTTCATTTTGTGCCAAAGCCGTTGCAACCCATCGCCTTTAACTTTTTTCTGCCACGCTGCCCCAACAGTCTTAAGGAAATCCTGGTGCTCACACATGTAGTTGAAGAACCTGAACGGAGTTTTCTGCACATGATCATGGTTAGTGAGGTTCATAATAAGAGGGGTGTGATCTGAGGTTTGAGGGTTAGCATACACCACATAAGCATGAGCAAACCGGTTCAACCATTGGAGGTTCCCGATAGCATGGTCTATCTTAGTGAGAGTACGGTTGGCCCCATGTTCCCTGTTCGTCCAAGAGTACTTATGCCCCTTCTCTGTGATCGGATGCATCTCCTTGTTTTCAAGCCATTGAGCCATATCCCACGTTTCATAAGTCGAAACCTGTGTCCCATTCTCCCTGTGATCATCCTTGTAGATTGCATTGAAGTCCCCCATGAACAGAGGTGGGCGTAGTATTATCCATTTTGTCAAATTCCTTCCACATCTCTTTACGGTCGCTAACACTATGGAGCCCATAAACAAACACTATATTAAATGAAGCATGAGAATTGATGGGGGTGATTTTAGTTTTCACAAATTGGGTATGAGTTTCCATCGCCTCAACTTTACACCTGTCATGTCTCCATCCTACCCACACCCTGCCTTTATCATGATGAGTGTAGTTTGTGCACCATTTCCATTTGTTCCCAAACATGTTCTGAATCTTTGTCGCATTTGTTTCTTTAATTTTTGTCTCCAAAATGCCAATGATACTAACATTATTATCTCCAAGGAATTTTTTCACCTCCTTGGCTTTTATGGGGCTATTCATGCCCCTAACATTCCAAGCCACTATTATCATTGGGTCGAGGGATTTTGAGGGATCCCGCCCCTATTTTGCATATCCACACTTTCTTTTTGCTCCCCACTGCTTTCCCCATCATTTACAAGCTGATTTTGGTTCTTTTTTGGAGAGACGGTTCTACTTTCCCCTACTGTTTGGGTGCGTTTTGCTATTTTTTGGCAGTGACTGTTACCCATTTTCCCCCTTCATCCTCCTCTAGATCTGCTGTGGGTACTGTTCCCGTGGAGTTGCACAAACCAGTAGCAATCTGTTCAGTTAAAACAGACGCAGAAGATGGTGCTGCTCTCGTCTGGTCAGCTGTTGCTGAAACTGATCTCTTCGGATCAGGAGTAGTAGAGCTGGCAGCAGGATCCTGTCCCCTGTTCATGGACTCTAGCAATCAAATCCTCCTTGTTCTTCACTCCTTGGATTAATTTAGCTATATTAGAAGGCACCCACATGGTCTTTTCCCCTTGCAATTTTCCCTCTTCATTGTTTCTCTTTGGCTGCAGGTTTTGATTTGTGTCCCTAGACATTTTGCAATCATGACCCACCCTATTGCATTGTTGACAATAATACGGTCTCCATTCGGGAATAGCCCTTTGAGTGAACTCTCTACCTTCATTATCACGAACTCTAATTTCTTTATTAAACTCACAAGTTATATCCACCTCCACAAGGACCCTTGCATAAGAGACTTTCCATTGGTTCGCCGTGCACTCATCCGCAAGTATCGGGACACCTATAGCACTAACTATTCTACTTAGAGTCTCCTCCCCCCAACAATAAAGAGGCAAATTTGGGAGCCTAACCCAAACCGGGATGACTCTCAAGATCTCCTCCTTAAAATCAAAGCTCTTAGACCACTTTTTCACAATCATAGGGGCCTTGTTCATAAAATACGGTCCTCCCTTTAGCATCTCCTCACAATCCTCTTCTTTAACAAATCTTAAAATATCATATCCCTCTTCATGAATGTGGATGGTAGGCATTGTAATATGGGGCCAGTGTTTACGCATATATCCTCGAATAACATCCAACGACATAGCTACTCCTACAACATATATCACCACAGCTCGTTCCCACATTTTAACCATATCAGCTACATTACTAGAATCTATATGCACTACTTGGACTCCATTCTCAATTAAAGGTGGAACAAATTTGAGTGTCATACCAGTGGGAGTAGGGCCTGAAACCTTGTCCTTCCACGAAGCTTTCTTCAACTGTTCAGAAAGTTTTGGTACTACTTCACCAGTGCCATCCAGCCTTGGGAAATCTTCGTCAGTAATCAAAGGCTGTCGTGTCTCACATAATTGATCCTCACTAGTCTTGTGGCCATTTCCCCAATTCAGCATCTTCTTGCTTAATTGCTTGCAATTGGTCTTTAACCCTAGCCAGTTCCTCCCTAATGTCCTGGTCCGTACTTTCTGCCTCCGATTCGCCTCCCAAGGATTCCTCCTCAGTCGCGCTTAGATGTTCCTGATTATCATCTTCTTCCCCTGAATTCTGCCCAGATTTCTCTTTCGTGGTTTCAGCCGTTTTTCGAATGGCTGCTCCACTGCGGGTTGTAGTTCCTTGAGATCTTTCTTCCTCCCCTCTTCCCCTACCACGTCCCCTTGAATTCCTGCCTCCTCGCATCTTGCCGGAAATAGAACGGTGCCGGTGCACAGTAGAAAAGTTCGAAATCGGACGGCTAAAAGCCCATCTTCTTTATATATATATATATATATATATATATATATATATATATATATATATATATATATATATATATATAATATATATATATATATATATATATATATATATATATATATATATATATATATATATATATATATATATATATATATATATATATATATATAATATATATATATATATATATATATATATATATATATATATATATATCATCATCATCATCATCATCATCATACCCAGTGTTCCCGCACATAGATACTCTATGGTCAGGGTCCAGGGAAGGAAGGTCGACGGCGTCTCATACCCAGAAGGAGAGGGCGGTCATAAGAGTCCTCCGGCTCTATAGTAGTCTTCAAGGATATGACCTGCAAAAATCTGAAACCTGCATCTTACACCCACGTTAGCCAAACATAAGGATCATTTATAAATTTATAAATGATACAGGTAAAAAAGGCAGTGAATAGCGACGACGAAAAACACAAAACAGTAACAAACAAGTCTAGTAATCTAGGACGTGAATAAGGCGCCGCCATGTGGCTCCATCCCTAGTCAGGTCCTTAGAGAGGTGTAGTTCGAGCAGATCGCTGTTAATCTGCTCCTCCCACGTCCTCTTAGGTCTTCCTCGGCTTCTCTTGCCCTCCACTATGATGCGTTCAACCCTTCTCACTAGAGCGTCATGGGTGCTTCTCTGCACATGCCCAAACCATCTGAGCTTGTTCTCCCGCATCTTTGCAGAGAGAGGTGCAACCCCTAACTTCTCCCTAAACTCCTGATTTCTAATCTTGTCCATCCTTGTCTTACCACACATCCATCTCAGCATACGCATCTCTGTTACATCCATTCTCTGCTCGAAAGCCTTCTTTACAGGCCAGCACTCTGTTCCGTACAACAAAGCCGGCCTAATCGCAACGCGGTAGAATTTCCCTTTTAGTCTACAAGGGAATCTTTTATCACAAAGCACCCCAGTCGCTGCTGTCCACTTGAGCCAACTTGTTTGTATACGGTTAGTAACGTCACCCTCAATCTCCCCATTGCTCTGAATTACTGAACCTATATATATATATATATATATATATATATATATATATATATATATATATATATATATATATATATATATATATATATATATATATATATATATATATATATATATATATATATATATATTATATATATATATATATATATATATATATATATATATATATATATATATAAAAACATGGGATGTGGTTTAGTGAGAGAGAGAGAAACAATGGGTTCTTTCAAACTTTTCAAAATTTTCGAAAGTTTGAACTCAGCAACGGTCATTTTGGAAATCTGTACCGTCAGCCACCACAACTTCCCTTGCACGTGGGTCATCGGGGGTCATCCCACCTCCCATGGAGGCGCGGACCCCGGGAACCCACCACTTCTCACGGTGGTTTTACCTCAACTAGCGTATTTGTGGACGGGTTGCCTCCATGTATTTCTCAGTCTTGGCTCAAGAATCGCTTTGCTCAAGAAGGACAAGTAGTGGACGTTTACATCTCAAAAAAAGTTAGGAAATTTAACAAAATGGCGTTTGGTTTTGTTAGATTCAAACTGCGAAAAGATGCTATCAACGCCATAAACAAGTTGAAAGGGTTGTCCGTGAAAAACTATACTCTGAGAATCTCGTTGGCCAAGTATGCAAAAGATGGTAGTCGCTTCGATCGACGGAGGGTCAGTAATGAAGTGCATAGCCAAGGTAGAAGATGGGCTAGTACTTTTTCTGGAGTTCTTAGGGGTCGAACAAAGCAAAGCTCGTCGGAGAAAGTGCAGGCAAACGCTATTCCTACCATCTCTACTCTTCCAGTGCCAGAGAACTCGGAGAAATCAAGTATTGATGAGGTGCTTGATTCCTCGGGGTCAACACAATATGGCGAGAGCCTCGTGAGGAAAGAAAGAGATGTAAATGGGTCAATGGAGGTCATGCCTACTGAAATCCCTGTTCAAATTAACGAGAAGGTGGATGAGGTCCCAGTGATAGCCGATAACCCAAAAACCAACAAGAATACCGAGCTGGTGAAGGAGTTCATTACGGGCTCTAAAATCGCACAGGCAGCCACTCTCAAGAAAAACCAGCAACCTGTTAAAGCGAAGAAACTTCTAAACGCCATGGAAATGAGAAAATTCTTGGGTTTCTACGGCCCTAGCACGGCGTAAGTAAGTCAATCATGCCGACCTAGGCGCGGGGTGCTTAGGCTGGGTCTGGTGGCGGGTGGGAGTGAGATATCCTTTCTTATGGAGGCATGATTGCTTTAGGTTTGTTTATTATCCTTGTTCGTGGGTTTTTTATTTTTTCTTTTGGCGTTTTTTTCGTTTTTCTCTCTGCGGGTATCAGGTTTCGATGCGCCTGGGTTCTTCCTGGTGTTACCTTGGGTTTCTAAGGGTTAAATGTTGGTGATGGGTTGCAAGGCCGTTGGCGTTTCGGTGGTGACTGTTTCGAATGCCGCTGGTTTTGGGTATGGGTTTCTTTGGTTTTTTGAATCTGGGTGTTTCGTCGACGTGATGGTGTTCTGAGTGGCGTTGTAGGTGGCTGCTGTGTTCTGAGTAATTCGTGGGTTCTTCAATGGACTGTTGTTTTCTTCTGGGTTTCGTTTCATCCTTGGTGTTAGTACCAGTGTTCGGTTTTTGTCATCGGCGGGATCGCCTTTAATGGTGTGTTCGACGACGTTATTATTTCTGGAGATGGAGTTGTTTAGTGGGATGTCAGCCTCTCTTTTTCATTGGCGTTTTCTTTTGGAGGGCGTTTCTTCAGTTGGTTTTCCGTTTTGTTGCCGACGGCCGAGCTTAGGGCCGGAATTTTTGGTGTTTTCTCTAGATCTTTGTGGTGATTTTTCTTCTCGATTTTTTCTGCGTTTTTTTGAAATGGCTGTTTTTCTGGGTTTGGGAGTGTAATCTCACTAATTTGGTCAAAGTTTTGGTGGTTTCTCTGGTTTTTATGGCGATTATTTTTGATACATTAGGAGGATCTTGGCGTTTTCAAGTTACGTTTTTTGCTTTCTTGGGTGGCCATGGGTGCTGGTCTTGTGGCATTTACTGTCCTATGGAGGTCTTGGGTGACCAGTTTTACAGATTGTTTTACGGACTCTTCTGTCCGTGGTGTAACATGGAGTTGTCGTTTTCTTGCTGGGTTCGGCATTGCTGTTGGGTGGGTCATTTTTACAGACGCGGTGAACACTACTGCCGGGGGTCGTCTTTTAAGGGTGGGATTGGTGTAAGACGTGGGCCACCTGATTGTAATGGTGCTTTTAGAAATCATAATTGTTTTGGAGGCATTAGGTTTTGGGAAGCTTGATGTTTGAGGTCGAAATGGTATGTCAAAGTTTTGGCATTATGGCGTTTCAGCTTTTGGTTTGAAGCCTAGTGGTGTCGCTATGGTTCTTGGTGTCGAAATGGTGTGTGACTCTTGAAGATGGTGGACTGGGTCTTCTCTTGATGTAAGAAGTTTTTGGTGTTTCAATGTCGCTGGGAGGAATGGAAAGAGTTGATTCTCTTGCAGGGGTGTCTCGTGATGTTGGTGGTCTGGGTCTTCTTTAGCGGTCCAGATATGGTGTTTTCCTCAAGCGGGTAGTCAGATTATTATCGAGGCTGCTGGTTCGTGGTGTTTTGTAGCGATTTTTGTTTTCTTGGTGTTTAGTATAGCTATTCTTGGTGTGTATGGGGCTAGGACCTGCGTGTATTGGTGTTTCTTTGATAAAAACTGCATAGTCCACCCCTATGCTGTTTTGGGTGGCCTGTTTCTTGGTCCCCCTCTTCCGATGGCTTTTTTCCCTACGGGGGTTTTTTTATGCCGGCGGGTTAGGGGTCCCAAGTTACAGTGTGCCGTTTCTTCCTTTATTTATATATATATCCCTAATTTTCAAAAAATATATATATATATATATATATATATATATATATATATATATATATATATATATATATATATATATATACTTCTTCTGTTCCATAATACTTGCTACATTTAATTTTTTTTACGCAATCCAATGTACTATTTTGTTCATTTATATGTCGAATTATACACATTCAAAAATTATAAAAAGTTTATATTATGAAAGTATGCGATTAGACGATTCAAACAAGATCTCACTTCACTATATTATTACTTACATATTAGCCGCAATATATAAAAGGAAAATTTGCCAAGAATAATCCCAACTATCACGCGTTGGCCAAAAACAATCCTAACTATCGATTATTTTTTAATAATCCTAACTATTCATCGAATTTGCTCAATACAGTCTCACATGCTCATTCGCAACATGTGTCCCTTCTTCATCACTTTCATCATAATCAGAAACATTATCCCTGCTCAAATTCGAAGCAACTACAATATCACCCAATTGAGGGTGTGGGACTGTTTTTGAGCAAATTCAATGAATAGTTAGGATTATAAAAAAATAATCGATAGTTGGGATTATTTTTGGCCAACGGATGATAGTTGGTATTATTCTTGACAAGTTTTCCTATGTAAAATAAGTTTAAACGATGAATAGTGCCCCAAAACGAAATGTAGCAAGTATTTCGGAACGGAGGAAGTATGTTCCAATTTTCATCAAATGTGTACTCTACCTTATAAAATAGGAAAATTACCAAGAATAATGCAACCTATTTGTGATTTTCCTAGAATAATCTCATCTATTGATTTACTACAAATAATCCCAAATTTGAGGGTATTTTCCTAGAGGGGCATATACCTCTTAAAGTTGGGATTATTCATTGTTAATCAATATGTGAGATTATTATAGAAAAATCAAAAATATGTTTATTATTCTAGGTAAATTTTTCTATAAAATATAATTTAAAAATAAGAGAACAATGAAAAGGATCATTAGTTGGCCTGTTGGGTAGCCTATAAATGAAGTTGGAAACATTCAAATGTGTATAAGCCATAAGAAACCAAACGTTTCGACCATGAAAGAAAGTATGAATACTCATGTACGCGTTAATGTTAATGGTGATATTGTTCGTGTTCCTTATACGACAGGGAATGTTTTTAGCTCTAATAGAAAAATCTTTCTAGGAGATATTCAAGGGATTTATAAAGTGCTTGCGTTTTTGTATGGCGAGGAAGAGGACGAGGATTAAAACATGTTCCTTCTGTTCTTTGGAGCTTGATTTATTTGACTAAAGTTCCTCCATTTAAAAAACAATCAAAGGGGTCAAACTCTTAATTACGAAGCAGTGCATTACTCTATTTTAGAGGAAGCCTAAGTAAATAACAGTGATTTATAATACTAGTAAATCACCCTTATGTGGAAGAAACGAATAGGATGAGACTTTTTATTGGTTTTCCGACAATATTCAAAACTTTTGATGGAGTATAAACAATTCCAATTTTAGGGTCACTTATGACTTACCCTAGAGCATTGTTGCCCAAAAGGAAAATGATTTTTAGAGATTAATTGCTACAAAAAAAAATATTACAAATATTAAAAATATTAATTTAATATCAAAACATAACCTTAATTGATTTCTTTTTTTTTTATTTTCAATTTTTTATAATTTGATTTTGTATTACTTTTTTATTTTTTGTGCAAAATGACTTGTTGTATAGTTAAGAGTTTATTTCGATGCATTCTTAGCATGAAGCACCATCTATAGTACTGAAGTTTATTCATGTTGAGATTATTTTAGAAAAATCAGTAAAATATTAAATTATTTAAATAATTTTTCCTAAAAGAATTTAGTAATATGACCAATAACTCTACAATTATGAAAATATATTTAACGTAAAGCCTAAACTAAAATCGCATAACCACTATATTATATGAGAAAATGAAATAAGATAAGAAATAATAAAATAATCAATATTAGTATAGAAACTCTAGCAACGCACGATTTTGTTAATGCGAAATATATATAAAAACAATTTCAAATAATAATGTAAGTAGGGTATACTATTGTTCTTAAATTACCAAATTTATTATTTTTTAAATCAAAACATAATTATTGATGTTTATTTTAATTATTTACCTGATACATAATATTTTTTTTCATTAAATTGAACATATTAAATTCTAAGTTAACAAAATACAATTACTATAGTATATCATATCAATTTCAACCAAAGATCAGTTTAACATCAAAATTCATCACTTATAGTTCAAAATTGAAATTTTATATTTTAATTGATTTGTTCATAGTTTACTTTAAGTTGAAATTGATACCTTTAAAGGCAAAATTCATACCTTTAAGGAAAAAATTGATACATTTAAGATCAAAATTAAAAAATGCTCATAAAATAAATAAAACGAGAGAAGCATGTAGTGGTGTTACACGCGCGAATTGGGCTGGCCTAAATTGACGATCTCATTATTAGGCCGTCTCATCCAAGATCAATTTTAAAATTATAGAAAAGCTTGTAGGTTCTTGAGGTCAACCATCTAAACACAATCAAAACGCAAAACAATAATGTATTTTTAAGTATATGGTAGGGAAAATTCATTGCCTACCAGAGAGGCAAGGAGAATTAATCTTGTGGTAGTGGTGAGAATAAACCCCTATTACTAAAATAAAATGAAATCTTTCAACCACTCGGTCAGCCCAATTATCACCAAATTAAATTGTTAAAAAATTAAGTGGTAATTTTAAAAATTGAGTGAAAAAACAATATGTTATCACATTCAAGCAATGATAGATAACTAAAGTCTTCTGTCACAAACAATTTTTTTTGCGTTCCTCCAACAATATCACTTACAGTCCCTGTAAGAATTACAAATTACATCTAATTCATAACATAACAATATTTTCATTAAAAATAACATAATAAACAATCCTAATCCTCGTACTATAGAGCCAAAATCAAAACAATATAAGATAATACATGTAACACATTCCACAAAAAAAACTGAATCCTTATATATACCTTGAAACCTTTTGGGAATAATATGTATATATTTCTCCGAAAAGTAGCTCAAGATGATGTTCATAATGCATTATTTGACCTATTCCGACATTAACATATATCCTTATTACATCATCTACATTAAAAATGTTGTTGTTGTTAAAATAATTAAAATATATCAGGTTAACAGATTTAAAACAATTGTTCTTACTTTGCGTATTTTATTGTAAATCTGAATAAATGACGTAAGCAAAATTGATTCGTATTATCTTAACCCATATGAAAAAGACATAAGAAAAAATAAAAAATAACTTTTGCTATATCATACAAATGTCGAATCGCGCGATTTATCATTATGCAACATAAGGATGCCGAAATAAGTGAGATAAAAATTTGACATTATTCTTATATATTTTCTGTAGAAGCTCTCCCAAAACGTATTAATTTTATTTTTATAAATAACATAACGACTAAGGAGTCGTTTGGTTGACTTAGGAATTAAATTCCAATGGGATGTTGTAATTCATTGGAATTTACTTACTTTGTCAATTTCCTAGGAATTACTTAATATTGTTTGTTTGACAATAGGAATTTTCATTTCCTTGGAACATGGGAATTGTTAATACCAAAGGGTATATAGTAATCTAATTCCTATGTCTCATAGGAATTAACTTCCTTGGATTTTATAATTCCTAGGAATTTTAAATATTTTGGCAACCAAACAACTTAGCATAATACTATTTCCTAGGGACTTAAAATTCCAAGGTAATAGTGGGTAATCAAACAAGCCCTAAGTTAATAATAATTAATTTAAAAAGCAAGATAGATAGACTGTATTTTTCACCTATATGAAAATGAATTTCGGTAAAATAGTCTTGTACTTCTTAAGTAGTAGTGCACAGACCCGTTTCTAAGATTTTAGTGGCCTAAGGCGAGATAAACAATTGAGACCCTTTTAAGTGATAAATATATTATATTTTTGAATTCAAAAATAAATGTAGAAAAACAAAACAATTAATTTATGTGTTCAATTGAGTTCTTTGGGCAAAAACTTCATAAAGAAAAAATGATTACACTTATTACACTTCACTTTATTACGCAATCCAATACGTTCTTTTAATCATTTTTATCTTGAATTATGTATAGCCAAAAATCATAAAAATTTAATATTGTGAAAATACACAATTAGGTAATTCAAATAAAATCTCACTTGACGTTATTATTTTCTACACATTAGCCGCAACATTGAAAATAAACTTAAATAATTAATATCTTAAGTATTATACAACAAAGATAGTATTATATAAGGAGAAATTGATGCGTAAATAATATGAATTGATCTAACTCTTCCATGATTATTACTTATTATTGTATAAGTAATAAATAGATAATAATAACACATTTTTCTATCTTTGTAATTAATTAATGTGTAAGATTATGAGAACAATTTCTTATTCTCAATCCTTCTCTTTATAAACTGAATTTTGAGAAAAGGGGCCCTGGGCTCCTACCCTTGTCGCCCTATGTAAGATACGGCACTGGTAGTGCATAATTGGATTTTCGAGCAAATATATTCTGAATTTTGTTAATTAATAAATTTGCATCAAATTTACCCTTTACATTACAATAATATCACATAAAACATGATATGAAACACTTATGAAATATCTAAAATATAAATCATCTCGAAAACTTTCAACATATTTCACTATATTATTAACTTCCTCACACATGCAATCTTATTTATATAGGAAATGTATATGGTTATCTCGTATATTCTTATATGTAATCAAACTGTATATTGTTCATCACAAAAATAAGAGGGTTAGGCGACAAAACATTTTAGTCGCCTAATCTGTCGCATAAGCCAATTGGCGATAAAACAGGCCACAAAACGCTTTGTCGCCTAAAAATTTTTTCGCCTTTGGTTTTTTTTTCGCCTAATCTTTCGCCTAACTCTATTCGACAAAAAGTGGAATGTAGCCTATTTTATCGCCTGATTATGTTAGACGAATTAAAAAAATGAATATTTATTATTAGTATTTAATAATAATAGTGTTAAATTACTATTATTATTAAAATAATAATAACAAATATTCAATTTTTTAAACATATACATTATTAAAGTAATATTTACACAACAAAACTGAATTAAATGAAATTTAATGAGTGAATGAAATTTTAACTAAGAAATAATTAGTAAATTGTTAAGGGTTCTTTATTATATTAATAATTCCCTAAAAATAAAAATAATTATCCTTTCCAAATTCTAACAAATAGATAAAATTATAAAAAATCATTAATGGTCCAATAATATGAAAGAAAAAAACCTAAAATTGAAAAATAAATGAAGAACGTAAACAAAAAGACAATAATCCAACAAAAAAACTGATAAAAAAAAAAGATAAGCAAAAAAAATGATGACAAAAATGAAAAACAAAAAACCTAGTTGAAGAACAAAAACATGAACAACAAAAACAAACAAAAGCGAAAAATTGATATAAAAAAACGAAAGAAGCCTGTGAAGTTGTTACACGCACGAATTGAGCCGACCTAAATTAACGGTCTCATTATTAGACCGTCTTGTCCAAGATCAGTGGTAAACTTTACAGAAAAGCTTGTAGGCTTTCTGAGGTGAACCATCTAAACACAATTAAATCGCAAAACAACAATGTTTTTTTAATCTAGGGTAAGGAAAATTCATTGCATACACCAGAGAAAAAGAAAATTAACCCCCGATTACTAGAGTTAAATGAAATCTTTCAACGACTCGGTCATCTCGATTATCATCAAATTAAATTGTTAAACAATTAAATGGTAATTTTAAAAATTGAGCGAAAAAATAATACGTTGTCGCATTCAATAATGATAGAAAACTAGAGTCTTCTTTCACAAACAAATTTTTTTGCGTTCCTCCAACAATGTCATCTCCACCCTCCGTAAGAATTACATCTTATATTTACTACATAACATAACAACAATACTATGTTTTTCATTAATAATAACATTATAATAAACACAAAAAAAAATTATTTTTTCATGAAACAATTCTCATACTATAAATTCAAAATCAAAACAATAATAAGATAATACATGTAGTGCATTCGATAAAAAACTGAATCCTTAGACGTTCTTTGAAACCTTTTGGGAATAATACGTAGATGTATTACTGAAAAGTGGCTCAAGATGATGTTAATAATGCATTATTTAACCTATTCCGACTTTAACATATATCCTTATTACATTCTTTACCAACACTCGATCAATTTGATCATCTTCCTTTTCTAAATTAATCTATTCAAATAACATACTCATCTAAATTAGAATTGGGGTTGTTAAAATAATTAAAAGATATCAAATTACTAGATTTAAAACAATTGTTGTTATTTTGCTTTGAATTTTATTGTAAATCTGAATAAATGACAAATGCAAAATTAATTTGTATTATCTTAAACTATATAAAAAATGACGTAAGAAAAAATAAAAAAAGTAACTTGTAATATATCATAAAAAAGTCAAATTCATCTATATATCATTATGAAATGTAATGGTGCCGAAATAAGTGGAATAGAAATTTGATAATATTCTTATATTTTTTCAAAATTGTAGGAGCTCTTCCAATTTGTATTCATCGTATTTTTTTTAAAGTAATAATTGTAATGAGATAAATAACATAACAACAACTAAGTTAATAAAAATTCATTAAAAAGCAAGATAAAATAAACTATATTTTTTTTACCATGAGAAAATGAATTTCGGTAAAATAGTTTTGTATTTCTTAAATAGTCGTTGATAATTGGATTTTCGAGCAAATGTATTCTACTTTTTTTAATCAATAAATTTGCATTAGATTTACCCTTTACATTACAATAATATCAAATTAAAAATAAGATAAAACACTTCCAAATAAATTAGCATATTCTCTACATATCAAAAGAAGCAGTCATTTCGAAAACCTTTAAAATATTTCATTATATTATCGACTTCCTCATACATACAAGCCTATTTATATACGAAATATATATGGTTCTTTCATATATTCTTATATATAATCAAACTATATATTTTTCTACATCATTACGTTTCATTAATTATACATTTTAGATTATCAATTGTAATTCATTTCTCGAAGGAAGTCTTAAAAATAAATGTGTCTATTATTCATAAGCATAAAAAGTAAATAGTTCGACCTTTTAAAAGATGAATAATCGAGTTTTATAATTTCATCACTCTATAATTGATACTCCAAAATCTACATTAAAATTAAGGCATAATTATGTATTCTAAAAAATAATCTATCAAAATAATGCTTTTATTCATAAATGTAGAAAAATAGGTATAGTTCAACTATATAACAAAGAAGGCTAATATTAAGATATGAGATAAGTTTAAACCCCTTAACAATTGCTGGTTTGGAAAGCTAAAAATTTTTATTTAGAATTTTTCTGTATATTGTTAAGATTTTCCATCTCTATTTGGCTCATTCGATATTAATTTTTGTCAGTTTATGTTTGTCATTTTTGATATTTTCAGTTTGGTTGCCTTTATTTACCCTTTATTATTAAAAGTTCAAATTTGAGTTAGATTCTAAAGTATCATCAAATTCTATGTCAAAATCTAACTATTAATATATTCAATTTGTAAACTAAAACCTATACAATATGTTTATATACTTTGAATACTTATTTTGAAAATGATAATTGAAACTTATACGTTCAAACTTAAGTTAGATTATAAAACATCAATTGTCAATTAATTATATGTTATAATTTAACTTTTGACAAATTCAATTTGAACTATTTACAAATATATGTAAACGTGTTGAGGAAAGAACAATATCACTATTATTGATCGATGATTAAAAAGTACAAGTACTCTTATGTTCTATTAGAACCGTCATGTTGTATTGAATAAGAGTACTTTATTGTGCAATGTTTGAACACTATTATTGATAGTGTTATTGACCATTTATTCGTTGTTTGAAATACATCCATAGAATGAAAAAATAATACCATTAATTAACTTTGTTCTGAAATTGTGAAACAGAGCCATATTTAGTAAGAAATTGATCATTTTAACGTCAAATTTGATCACTTAAAGGTCAAAATTGAAATTTTTATTTTAATTGTTGTTTAAAGTTTATTTTATGGTGAAATTGATACCTTTAAGGGCAAAATTGATACCTTTAAGGGCAAAATTGATACCTTTAAGATCAAAATTGAAAAATGCTCTTAAAATAAATAAAACGAGAGAACACATATTAGGAACGCGCGAATTAGAACGACTCGAACTAATGGTCTCACCTACCTAAACTCAATCAAAGAGCCAAACAATAATGTTTTTGAAAGTCTAGGGTATGGATTATTCATTGCATGCGAGAGAGGGAAAGAGAATTGATCTTGCAGTAGCTGGTAAGACCGTGAAAATATATTTAATTGTTTTTCGTACTTGTTTAGAGCAAATTGTGTACTTAAAAAAACATGGATATAAAGAAAATGTTTTTTATAGTTAAAACAACGTTACACTCGGTTTCAAGGGCCCCTATTTAAGTTTTTGCTCTGAGCCTCTCCAAGACGGCTCTGCCCTTCTTATAATATCCTTAATTACTACTTATAGTATTCTTAATACCTATTTACAGTAGACTACTTATATCTTCCTTAATGTCTATTTACATCGACCTTAATTTCCTACATGCAATATCCTTAATGCATACTTACAATATCTTTAATGTACACCGAGTAAGAGAGCAATACTTACAATATCTTAAATGTCTACTTACAATATCTTTAATGCCCACCAACTTAATTTATATTTTTCTTTATGCACTGGCTCATTAGAGATGGTATCAATAATACCGTCTGTTACAAGAATTTGTGTTAGCTATTAGAAAATCACTAATCAGATTCGTAACCCGAAGTCCCGAACCCGATAAAAAATGATCTGCTTTCCTACTTTGTCACTTTATTCAATTAAAATTTACATCATATTTTGGTTGAGACCCATAGTATTTCTAGTCAATTTTTTTTAATTGAGTTTATATTTCTTTGTTGAAACCTTAAAAGCGAGATATATAGATTTATTATAGTAATGTTTTCAGTAAAAACAATCTTGTTTAATAATTCTTTTAACTTTTTGAAAAAATTAAGCGATCAAAAATAAAACATCATTAAACATAAAAATGACTGCCTTAAATCCATTTTGACAGGTATTACTTTATCCATCCAAAATTAGACCACTATTTAGGCATTTTCGACTAACGTACGTACAATGTTACGTAGAATCCAAACATTTTCATAAAATTCTGAGAAATTTGAGATATATAGAGATTAATTAATTGCTGTATATATGAGTTGTATTTAATTTGTACGCAGCTCTAGACTCTAGTTTTAAGTGAAATACCACTTCGAATAAGACAAACGTGATTTGTACTTCATGCACTTCACTAATTTATTCCCTAGTTGCTTAGTTTACTCAGTAATGTAATAAATGTATCATGTTCATTCAAAGAAAGAAAACTGATACGAAAGAAAACGATTTAAAGGGATATCTCTCAGGGCCGACCTTAAGGGTGGGCAAAAGGGTCATCGTCTAAAGCCTCATGTCAAAAAAGCAAAATTAATAATTGTATAGGGTCTATATAATTATAAATTGTAAAGGAAAAGGGCCCCAATATGCTATTTTGCTCAGGGCCTCCAAATACCTAAGGCCGGCCCTGATATCTCTCAAAAGTAATAAAATTTAAAGGAAAATACTTAAATTTTCTTTTATTGATCTTTCTCCGTTTCTCTCCTAAACAAATTAGGTAATCTATTATTCGATTTCTTCCATTCTCTTTATTCCTCACTTCACTTTCTATTCCTTAATTTCTTTTCGCTTTTATACTGCTATCCAAATAAAGTGTTAGAGATTATTTTTCTTAATTGAATAATCTAACTAAAATTATAAGACTGAAAACGATGAACATAATTAAATTTAGTGAACTAAAAATTAATAAAGTTAGAAAAACATATTAAATTTAGTGAACTTCGTTGCATCATACTCCTTCCTATTTAAGCAAGTAAATCCACCTTAGTTTCTTCAAACTTGTCGAGACAATAATTAACCCTTAAAATCTATAGTTATGCTTAATTAAAAATTATGAAAAGTTGATATTAATAATCATTGCATTGAGACAAATACAAAAAACATCGCGCTAAACTACGTTTTACATTATAGATTGAGGATAAAATACAAATTAAAAGTAATAAGTAAATAGTAACTCAAAAAAGGACTTTTAGGAAGAATAGGACGAAATATATTATTTTCGCTGATAAGATGTTAGGTTCAATTCTCACTCTCCTCGACCCCTATCCGACCCTACCTTATAGTCAAAAAATAAATCATAAGTAATTCAATCTGTCTACATGCTCACTTCTCTTAGCTTTTCTAAAAACGATTATAAAATAATTAAACGGATTAATTTACCCTTTGACTTCCCTTTATAGAGCATAAAATATATACATTGCTTGATTGTAGTGCCATATTAAACATTGAAATTATAAGTTCCAATTTAATTAATTTTTAAATGTATTTTACTCCTATATTCTGTAGACCATTTGTAAATTGTATAATAATAGTATTGACTATCCTACACTCTATCCAAAGATCAAGTCATAATAATAATCAAAAACTAACTTGGAAAAAGGAATTGTAGCAAACCACTAAATCCATGGCTAAAACACCCATTAAACTCTTGCTACTACTTCCACCTTTTCTTTTTCTAACCATCTTTTACCTATCTTTCTTTAATCAAATCCATTTCAATATCATTCTTTTCCCTAATTACTTGCCTAATAATAATAATCAATCTAACCCTTTAATTAACAACATTAATCATCATTATCGTGGTAACATTTCATTCATTTCCAAGATATTAATATTAGTAAGTTCGTTCTTCATACAATTCTTTGATTGAATTTGGTTTCTATATGCTTCCACTTTTCAATACAATGCATATTGATATTGATTGTAGACTATCTAATATTGTACGTGCGTGTGCGTGTTTAAGAAAGAGGAAAAAGAGAAGAAGAAGAAGAACAACAACAACAGTCGTAGTTTAGAAAAGATTGAGAATGGGTTGGCTCGAGCCCGAGCTGCAATTCGAGTTGCAGCCCGACGTCAGAGTTATAAGTTCGAGGGTGACGAGGTTTTCATACCTAGAGGACCGGTTTATCGGAATCCATATGCCTTTCATCAGTTAAGTTTTCATAATTTAATACGTATTGCAATCTTAAAATTATTATTAATTTGACTAAATTTAATTTTAGCGACATAACCAGAATTTATTATAATTTTATATACTTCATTAATTTTATTCAATACCTCACTAGTTATATGTTAATGGATTTCAAGTAGTTAACTAAATTTAATACAAAAAATGATTATCAAATTATATTAGCCCTCAATTCAACTTAATCAGCTTATTTTATGAAATTATATTTTATCATAATTTCATCATCATTAGCCCAATATTTAATTATAAATTGTTTGATGAAATTTTTATTTTAAGGAATTATTTTGTAATATATCACTTTGACTTATAATTAATTTGCAATTCTTATTAAATACGTAGTTATAGTCGAGCTAAGTTTTACACAATATAGAGTTATAACTATAGAAGTCAAAGTAATAAAAATAAAAAGCTACGAAAAGGGTAATTAATTAGTAGTTAGAAAAAATTGGTTATGGAAATTCCCGCCTTTTATTTATTTAAGAGAAATAAAATGCATTTTGTAAAATACTTGAAAACCTAAAAGTTTATTAAGATAATCAAAAAGTGTTCTTTTTCTTCAATTAAAAGACAAAAATGAGGTTCAAAATCATTATTTTAAGTAATAGTATATGGCAAATAATCCCTCGGTTGCTATTTAATATTTTTTGTTTCCTAAAAGAATATGTGTATTTATATGGTTTATTTCACATAATTAGCCTACGTCATCTTAATTTTAGTATATTTATAATGATTAAAGCATCCTTATGTTTTTCACCAACTTTATAATGTTGGAATATATAACGTAATACTGGGTCTCAACCAACAACTTAATTTTTAGTTGAGTTGGTTCACTGACAAGAAACCAGAAATAAAAAGTTTTAAGTTGGCTTTTCTTGAAGAAAAAAAATAAGCAGCTGGACTTTTGTGAGAGTGAATTTTTATTAGAGTTCCAAAACCTAGGTAGATTATAGAATACTCCATTTTTTTTAAATATATATAATCTATACGTTAACTTAAATTATAGAATATCAATTTATTTTTAATAAATATTAATTCCTATGAGTTTCTTATTGTTGGTGGAATAAACAATGTGAGTGGAGAATCTTCATGTAAAATAAATAAATACTTCTCGTCAAATGTAAACAATCACATAACATATAGTACTTTGTGCCTTAATGGGCATATGGGGATTATTATTTCACAAATTCTAGAATGAGATGGGTTTACGGCAAATTTCGGCAAATTTGTTTGTATCAATATATGTTGTTATTTGATCTATGTATTTGGATAGATATGTTGTTATTTGATCTATGTATTTGGATAGATGTTCGATCGATATTTGATCATAATCAAGACTATGAATTTATTATAAGCAACTTAGATACTCCCTCCGTTCCAGTTTACTTGTCCCATTTCTTTTTTTGGCAATTCCTCATTACTTGTCCCATTTCCTTTTTGGCTATCTTTTTTTTACCTAAATACCCCCACTTTTCCAATTCCCAATACTCCACTACCACCTTTACAATTAATTTAATCAATTAAAATACCCAACTACCACCTTTTTCAATGGACCCCACTACTACCTTAATATCCGTGTTTGGTCAAATGGGACAAGTAAACTGGACCGGAGGGAGTATAATTTAATACCATAGCTTTAAATTAAATTAGATGATACAATTTCTTTTATGAAAATGTACATTGTGAAAAATATATCAATTAAGTTCTCAAATGCTGTTTTTATTAATGCAAAAAAAATAAAATAAAAATAATTAAATTGATAGATAATACATATAATAAGCAAATAGTCCTAGCTAGGTATCAAGTATCAATCCAATATTCCTGTACAATGGTAAATAAACAAAGTGATATTGATCAAAGAATGATCAAACAATTAAACTTTGATGGCAAAATGATAAATAATCAAGACAAAAGAAACAAAATATGAAGAATAATAAATAGGACAAACCAATTCTTATTGAAGAAACTCGGTCCCTTTCGCTACGATACTAATTAGTGGTAATGAAATAATTTGTATAGTAGTTTAATTTTTCATAATATGTATCATATAATTTGAAATGTAATGAAAGTTCGATCAGAATAAAGTTTTTTATTTACAATTTTCATTACCACCTAATACCAAATTCTCCAATGATAATGCATTGAATTTGGAATGAGTTTTGCAGGAAAAAAAAAAAGATTGTTGAAGGAGAATAATAAGTATGTGCATGAAACAAGTTAAGAGACAATAACGCTACCAATATTACACCAACTTTTCATTAACATTTCCACCATTTAATACTAATTACAAACAGGCGGTACAAGTGAATCCACATGAACATTATTAAACATGTCCAAACAAGAGGTAGTTATTCGTATTGATAATTGCTTAGTGTGTTTACAAGAGACCTAAAAATACTGTAAGACCATCTCATTTATTTTTGGGCCCCAGTATGAAAAATAAAAATAGTCCTTAAAAAATTAAGGTTTAAGAACTATATAATACCTTTTATTTTGTATTGTTGATATATAATTTAATTATTATATTAAAAAATCTTAATAAATCATAATACATAGCAAAAAATGTAAATTATATCTAAATTATATTCAACAAGTTAATATCAAAATTAGCAATAGAACTCATATCAACATTAGATTTAATTTTTGAGCCACAACTCAACAAAATTACTATTACTAGTTAATAATTTTTTTTATCACGAGGGCACATGTTATATTGGAAATCCAAACATTAAGGAATTTATTTAGGGTTGGGATAAGAGTTGTAAAAGAGTTTTAAATAGTTTAATATTTAGTTTTCTTTTTTCGGCAAGTCTCCTGATCAGAGACCGTCTTTTTGAGAAACGTTTCTAAAGCCCAATCCATTAAAATTTATTGCCTACATTAACTCTATATTTTTCCTAATAGGTCAACCCAATTAGAGATGGTCTCGACAAAATTTCTCAATACAATGCCCAATTGACAAAACAATTTAAATAAAAAAAACCTTTTTATTTAGCGATCCAACAAAAAAGAAAATAGAAGGCTTTTGTTGACATGGATACACAAATTTCGGTGAGTTACGTTTGACGAAACTATAGGAATTTACAAAACCACATGGTTTCGTGCATTGCAAGTAAATAAAATGGGCACAAGATCCTATTTGATTTAATGAACCTTTGTAATATGAGCAATTTATAGAGTGATATCCAAGAATAGTTGAAAATTTTCATGCTTTCAAGTGTTCATATTCATTAAGTTCAAATGGTTAATTAGCAAAAACAATTTTAGTAGGCATCTATCTTAAATTGTTTCTCCTAATGGATGTGAGATGTCGTTTATCTTCCCTTTCCAGATCCTGCACATAGATTGTCTATGATGATGATGATTTTAAATTGTTTATAACAATTAACGTGATATATATTATTAGTTAATTAATAAGTAATTTGTTTTAAATAGGAGCCACAAAGAGATGGTAAAAAGAATGAAGATATGGAGTTATAAAGAAGGGGAAAGACCCTTAATACACGAAGGACCCATGAGTTGCATATATGGAATAGAAGGACAATTCATTCAAGAAATGGAGAGTGATATAAGTTCCAGTTCCATAAAAAAGTATATGGCTAAGAACCCTAATCAGGCTCATCTTTTTTTCCTACCATTAAGTATTGTGAATATAAGACTATCTTTCTACAACACTGCTGATGTCAATGATCGTAAACCAATCAACTCAATTCTTACTGATTATGTTAATGTCATTGCCAACAAATATCCTTTTTGGAATACAACCCATGGTGCTGATCATTTCATGCTTTCTTGCCATGATTGGGTATGTTTTTTATTTATTTTTTTGTTTTATTCGGGTCAATCCAAAATAACCTTTTAAGGATGGGCAAAATGGGTTGTCGCCCAGGGCCCTGCCCCATGTCAAAAAAGCAAAATTAATGGTTGTAAAAGGTCTACATAAGTTATAAATTGCAAAGAAAAAGGGCCCCGATGTGCTATTTCGCCCAGGGCCTCCAAATACATAGGGCTGACCCTGTCTCTAATAAAACATCCGCATATTAAATGTAAAACTTATATTTCCATATTAATCCTATACGCATTTAATATGAATTGTTAGATTGTTACTCAGACATAATCCGATTATTTAATGTGCTCGTTTATATTGAGGGTCAATTGAATATATAACCTATTTTAAAACTCTATCATTAGGCATTAGCAAAATGAGGTTCAAACCCCACCATATATTGAAAGCTACTTAATGATATCGGGGTAGTTGATTATTTTAATTTGTGTTTTTTTTTTGGTTCCTCATTTTTGCAGGCACCAGAAATCACGTTAACCAACCCAAAATTATTCAAGAATCTTATAAGAGCACTTTGTAACGCTAACACGTCAGAAGGATTTGTTCCCATGAGAGATGTCCCAATTCCAGAAGTAAATGTCCCTTCAAAACAACTAAACCAACCAAGCTTGGGTGTACAAACAAATAAACGTAAAATCTTAGCATTTTTCGCTGGTGGCAACCACGGTCATGTTAGGAAGTTCTTATTTCAACAATGGGGACAAGATGACGAAATTCTAGTTCGCCAAAACCTTCCTAAGACCCAAAATTATTTCGAAATGTTAGGGCAAAGCAAGTTTTGCTTGTGCCCTAGTGGTTACGAAGTTGCAAGTTCGAGAATTGTTGAAGCGATACGTGCTGAATGTGTTCCCGTCATTGTTAAAGATAATTACTCATTTCCTTTTAGCGATGTTCTTGATTGGAGTCGATTTTCGATTCATGTTCCTAAGGCAAAAATTCCAGAGATCAAGAGGATTTTAAAAGGGATTTCTTCACAAAAATATGAAGAATTGGTTCAAGGAGTTAAGAGTGTTAAGTGGCATTTTACTTTTAATAGACCTTCTAAACCATTTGATATAGTCCATATGGTGTTACATTCTATATGGTTGCGAAGGCTTAATATTAGATTATAGTAATTAATGTTGTTTATTACTCCTATATTTTATCGGTTCAAGGCAAAATGAAAGAAATGAGTCCTTTTCATAGAGGGTTTATTTCAGTCATTGATGGGCTTTTGACAAGATTTACACATTTACTACAATGTTCGTTCTACGTGATAATATTGTTAATTTGAGGTATTGGATCCCTTTTTAGTTATTAGTCTTAAGCTAAATGTAATATACATGAAAAAATATTTGTACTATATTTATGTTTTAATTGTTTGTATGTTCTATATTCTCCATTCTTTGAATGAGTTTGTTAAAATACAAAACAATTTTCTTTTTCTCTAGTGGTGGTAAATGTTAATGAAAGCACAAATTAGTAGCAAATATAAAAAAATCTAAGTAAATACATAAACACAATTATATCATTTTTTGAACTTGGCCTTTCCTACATTAATGACAAATCGATTCATACTCCATTATACTACAACATGCATTGCCGATATTATTTACCTAGAAACGTATATTCACTAGTGGAAAAAAAGCTATTGGTTGCTGCTAATTGGCTGCGGTTTTAATGTATACGCAGCCAATTTATAAAATTTTAAAAAAAAAATGGATCAATGGCTGCGGTTTTTATTATTGTCCGCAGCCAATAAGTGGATCAAGTCAATGGCTGCGGTTTTTATTTGTGTCCGCAGCCCAAAACTAAAGCCCAGCCCAAGAGGCGCCTCACTTATTATATGTACCCCTCTTAAAAACCCTAAACGACATTTTCTGTCTCTTCCCTCACTTCCCTCACTTCTTCATTCTGAAAACCCTAAACGACTAAAACAATGCCATTTTCTCTCACTTCCCTCACTTCCTTCCTTCAAAACTAAAACTTACAGAAATTGTTGATGGTTGTAACTAAAGTAATTTCGAGATCTGGTCTTCTAATTTCGTTTTTTACTTTAATTCTCTAATAGCTTCTTCCTTCATTCCCAAGAGGCGCTCTATGGTCTTCTAATTTCGAGATCTGTAAGTAAAGTAAAAAACTTACAGAAATTGTTCAACGAAGATCTGTAAAAAACTTCGTTTGTAACTTGGATTGTCGAAGTTCTGTAAAGATGAAGATGATTCTTCGTTTGTAACTTCGTTTGTAAAGATCTGTAGAAATTGTTCAACGAGATCTGTAAGTTGGATTGTCGAAGATCTGTAAAGATTAAGATGATTTTTTTTGTAATTTTTTTCGTTTTTTTGTAATTTTTTTCGTTTTTGTTAGATTTATTTGTTGTTAGAATTATTTGTATTCGAAAATTGTTGAAATTTGATCTGGGTTGTTACATTTATTGGTATTCGAAAATTGTTGAAATTGTTGTTAGATTAATTTCGTAAATTGTTGTTAGATTAATTTCGTTTTTGTTGTTAGATTTATTTTCGTTTTTTGTAATTTTCCCTTGTTTGAAATTTCAGATCTTGAAATTTCGTTTTTGTTTGTTGTTCTTGCATGACGTTCTTAGCATTCAGATCTAGATTATTTCATGTTTCTCTTGTTCTTGCTTCCCAAGTATAAAACGAAATTTAAAAAAAAATTTTTTGAAAATGGGGTACTCCAAGGGCTACGAGACAAAACCGCAGCCAATACCCCTAAAAAAACCGCAACCAATAAGCTTTTTTCCACTAGTGATTCACTCACACAGAATATTCTTTAGGCGTCAGTTTTAAAAGGCTAATTGAGTCGTTTGTAGCCCAACGCCATCACCTGACGCAACCAGAGGCGACACAACAAATATTGCGTTGGTCGTGAAATACGATGCCAAAAGGGTGTCCTTAGAAACTAGCTTTGTAAAAGGTTATGACGACGTTGATTCCTCAAAAACTAACATGATTGAACTGCCTCATGAAACTCAAACTTTGGGAAGGTTTGCAGAGTTGGTTTTTGAGGAACTGATGCAACAAACTTGTCCAATGCTGAAGCTTGAACTAGTTTGTTGTGTTGGTTTTGGAGGAACCGACGTAAAAACCACTTTTTTCATCTTATCCGCGTTTATAAATATCCTTCTTATCATAAAACTTGCATACATAACCTAATAATACTCCAAAACTATTATATTCACAATCCAAATCCATAATCCAACACAACATATCAATATGTAACAAATATATACATAATCAAGCACATATATTTAACATAATATATCATTAAACCAAATACAATATACACAATCAAACATAATGTAAAATACTGATTTACAAATTATTGATTTCTTTTTTTTTTTTTTTTTGCAAATACAAATTATTGATTTTAATTTTTAAAGTAACATCATCCATTTAAAAGTAACATAATGTATATAGTCCCTAATTGTGAGCTCATCTTCAACTGGCTAACAATATCACCTCACCTACTCCTATTATTAAACCATATTCCAAAAATTTATGGTAGGTCATTTTGATATTTACTAATTATGTGATTATTAAAATTCAAATGTCATTTTCACTAAAAACGTTTCAAAATTTTAATGTTACAAGTTATCCCAAACTTAAGAAACAAATAATGACGTCACAATTATTTTATTTTTAAAGAGGTCATGATGGTGGATGACTCATATATAGAATAACAAAAAATAAATTTATTATTTTATTTAATTATAAGATTCGTGCCTTAAATTGTATGGAACTAGAAATAAAGCATATAAAACTAGTGTATTTAGAATATTTTTTTTTTCGAAAAGTTGGAAATATATATATCTCAAAAGAAGTGTATTTAGAATATTAGTTTAGTGCTTTTAATAAACAAAATACTTATTAGTTGTTGGTCATTTATTAGGAAAAAGTTAGTTGAAAAGCCAAATGACAATAAAATACTACTCTATTTAGTTTAGTAGTTTTTAAATTTTTGACATTAAAAACGGCGTTTTAAATGACTTGAAAGTCATATGCCAAACATATTTTTTTGATTGTTTGACCCGTCATTATCTTAAAGTCAAACATCAACCAAAAAATTGATGAAAAAGTCATTTACCAAACAATCTCATTAATTAAAAGTCTTAGTACATATTAGCGACAAGTTAGAATTATTTTTATATGCGTTTGAGAGGTTTTTTTTCCAAAAAACTAATAATAATTTCCTAAATGTCTTATAATTTTTTATTAATTATCTTTCAAGTTTGGAGTTCTAAAGTTGCAAAAAATTATATTATATGATTTATGTAGACAGCAGAAAACTACCAAAAATGACAATTGATTTACTAATTATCAATATATTTCTTCTTATATTGAGAGGTTTTTTTTATATGGGTTTGAGAGGTTTTTTTTTTCCAAAAACTGATAATAATTTCGTAAATGTCTTATAATTTTTTTAATTATCTTTCAATTTAGAGTTGTTAAGTTGCAAAAAATTATTTTATACTACCTCATATTCAACCCATTAGTTCCATTTGGTTTTTTCACACTTGCCGAGACAACATTTTAACCCTTAATATCTCTAATTGTTTTTAATTAAAAATTATAAAAAGTAGATATTAATAATCTTTATGTTAAGACGAATCAAACAAGATCCCACATGACTATATTTTAACATATATATTAAGAATAAAATACAAATTAAGAGTGATAAGTGAGTAGTGAAAAAAAATCAATGGGACTAATGGGTAGAATAGGACTAATGGTAGTTGTCTACTGTCTACATAAATCATATTCATTGATTTTTCACGATATACAATGCACGATTTTAATCTTTAATTTCATACGAAAAAAAATTCTAAAAAGTTAATATTATGAAAATAAATATGCATTAAGACGAATCAAGATTCGCCACTTCACTACGTTTTACATTATGCATGCAGGAATATATACCAAATAAGATCTATCAAATGATGAATAGTAGTTGGCTACTTCTACTTGCTATAGAAACTGTAACAATTATTAAAAACTGGAGAAATTATATATTTTGTACTATAAATACTCTAATCATATTTTAAATACATTATAATACATAGTTACTATTTTTTAATCAAACTATATATTTTAACAGCTAATCGTAATCGTATATATATATAACTAATAACTAATCTCACTGAAAACATTGCATCCTTCCAAATTCTTAGTTCATGTATATAATTATAATTAATGAAAATAATAATTTTCCATTTATAAATATTGCGATTTCCTTCTTGGCCACTGAACTTTCAGAAGGCCTTTATCAAATAACTCAATCAGGATTATTATTTATATATATCAACATAAATTAAGTAGAAATTTTGAGACATTAGTTTTATAAGATATTTTCTGTAAATCAAAAAGATTTTATAAATCAAATATTTAATTGTTACTGATAACATTAGCTAATAATTAAATGTGGTTTTTCTCATATGCTTAATTTTTTTAACATATATGCTTAATTTTTTTACTTACACAAAAATTACATTATACTCAATTATTTTATGAATTATAGATTTTTTAGCTTTAAAATTAAACTAATAAGGGTCATTATTATAGTCGGTCATATATTGGAACCCGTAGCTTTACAAAAATATCTATTTTTGACCCAACATTTAGTGATAGCCTAATAGAGGCACCAAATCAATCAAAATAAATTTGCGTGACTTTTGTCATTATTAGTTATTAATAAATAAACACGAAAATAAAAAAAATTGATGAATTAGTTTTGTGACATATTTTTTGTAAATCAAATATTTAACTGTTACCGACAATATTAGATATATAGGTTTTTCACATATGTTTAATTTATTTACTTATACACAAGTATTTACATTTAAAAAAAATGTTTACATTATATCCAATTATTTGAGAATTGTTCTATTATACCAAAAAAAACATTGTTACTTAATAAGACCGTTTAAAATATTTATTATCTTATGAATGTTTAATGTTTTCAAATTACAACCTAATTTATCCAATATTTTAAAGGATACTATCAACACATGGTTATCAAACTTCATAAATTAAATTTACAGGTCATATAAAATCATGGATTGCATTTGAGCACAAGTTTTCAGAAATTTTAGATTTTATAAATTCGTGCATTGCATGGGTATCTAACTAGTTATTTGTTCATATCAACTTAAATTAAATAGTAATGTGAAGGGAAATTTATTTTAAAATAAATTATTTTCTTCCACATCTTTTTCAGATGATATTCTTTTTTTGAAATCATTCTGATTAATTATTATTATTGTTGTTGTTGTTGTATGCTCTATACGATAACTAGTAGTCGAATTGAATTAAATTCAATTGAACTAATTAAATTGAAGTAGATTAATCTAAGTAATTTAAGTGAGTTAAATGAATAATAAAGACTAGAAAATAAAAATGATATAGTCCACTAAAGAAATACTCCATCATATTTATAGAGAACGAGACATTTGGGTTTTGCACAAAATCAAAGAAGGGGTAGGAGACCATTTGAAAGTGAGTGGAAAAATCTCTTTTACCATAAAGGGTATTGAGAATAGCAAATATAGAAATGAGACATTTTCAGTAAATTGACCAAATAAGAAAACGTGTCATTCTCTATTTATAAGAGGGAGTATATTCTAATCTAATATAATAAAATTTACGCTAAACTATTTTGTTATTAAAAAATAATTAATCACTACCGTCAAGTGATTAATAAAATTGTGCAAGCAACATAAAAAATATATATGTAATGATATAGAATTACCTATAGGTATGTTTAGTTTATTCATCTTGACTTAAGAAAAGACAAAAGAAAAACAATATAATATTCATTAATTATATTATTTTATAATCTTAAAATGGATCAAATATATATAATACTCCAAAACAAGCAAAGTGAATGGTTGTATGAATCCATGGCTTCTAAAGCACCCACATATTTCTCTCTACTAATCTTCCCTACTTTACTTATTGTCTTTTATTTATCTTTTTACTCTCAAAATAAATTCAATTCAAGTCTTTCTAAGCTTTTACCAAATCCTCTAATTAATGTCACAAATGATAATCATCATGACTTCTCATCAATTTTCATCTTTGCAAAAGTAAGTTATATACCATTGTCAACATTTATTATTAATTACGAATATTCAAATTATTTAGATAAAATTTTATTCAATTTAATAGAGTATATAATATATTATGTTTTTTCAAACGAATATCTAAAAATATGTTATATGTTATATCATTTTTAATTAATTTTATTGAGTGTTTTTTTGTTAATACATATATGTAGAAGAAAGAAGAAAATCAAAATATAAGCAAGAATAAAATGAGAAATTTGGAGATGATTGAGGATGGGTTGGCTCGAGCACGGGCCGCCATTCGAAAGGCGGCTCGGCGTCGGCGTTATAAGTCGGAAAAAGGGGAGACTTTCATCCCAAGAGGACCAGCATACCGAAATCCTTATGCACTTCAACAGTTGAGTTTTATTTCTTCCTCCCCTTCTTTTTTATTTATTTTTAAGACTTTTTAGTTATTACTAAAATATGTTACTTTAGTCCATAAACCTATAAGAATTTGCGTGTATTTTAGATTGATCCTAAAAAACTAACTAGCTAGTACTTTATCACGTATATTTTATAATTTTACAAATTTATTATATTTTTTTTTATTGTAGTTTGGTTTCGGAAGAATAAGATAAAATACTTCAAAAAGAGGGATAAAATGGATACAAAAAATAAAATTCAATTAGATGAACTAATAAATCTTGCACATTGAATATAATTTATAGTTTTAAAGCTTATTTACAACAAAAAATTATTGGAAAAATTGACATTAATATCCAACCTTTTGCTCGTCAGCTATGAATAATTCCACCTTTAGATTATTTTCTAATAATCCAATATTTGCCCTTTGTACGGAATGAATAATCCAACCTAATTTATTTTAGTTTGCTGGCAGCATACCCTATATATTATTACCTATTTTAGTATTTTGGTATGTTGTGGGCAAATATATGATAAATGTTAGAAAATAATCGAAAGATGAGATTATTCACAACCGATGAGTGAAAGGTTAGATTATTACTATCAATTTTTCCTAATAATTTAAGCTAGGGTGCTTATTTCGTAGGCTCTTATTCATTTTACTTATATAAAACCATAAGAAGCAACCCTAACGACCTATTTGATAGTTGGTATTAAATAGTGAGAATGATAAAAGTTTAGTATAATTTTGATGGGAAAAGTCTCTTAATAAGTTTAATAGGCATGTTCTATAAACTTAGTCATCTGATTTGTCTCTCAAAATTTATTTCAATTTATTACCGCTTGAAAATGTAGTATTAGACGGTGGTGGATGGTAGTTTACAAACAACTTCTTTAATTATATAAGTGTTTAGTAATAAATAAGTATTAGAGTGTAAAAGAATTCAAAATTAATATAATAATAATAATAATATAAATAAATTCCCAATGTGTATGTATAGAATGGAACATGGTTGCATATACACAATTCTTTAAAATTTCAATTTTTCTAAAAAATGCACTAAATTCAAAATCTAAAATTCACCATATTTGAGTAGAGAGTAAACAATTAACCTTACTAATTCCTATGTTTATCATAAAAAATTAAAAGTTGTTAATTGTAGATCCAAGAAACAAGGAAAAGAAAGAGGGCCGAGATTGGTGAAAATACAACATTTGTTGTTGTTATTTATGAGTGACTACACGAATTTCATTGTATATTTCTACACACTTTGAATCTGACAATACATAATTATGCACTTCAAATCACGCACATGGCGGTACATTCAAGTGCTTCAATTTGTCTAATAGGTTTTAGTCAAGCTCAATTTAAGTCCATTTCATTAGTTTAAGTTTTTATTTTAAATTAATTATATAGAGGATTAATTATGAATTACTGCTTGTATTTACATTGTGAATTATAATCATGATGTTTTTTATTTTTTTTTTGAATTATAGTCTCGAAAGTGACCATCATTGAAGTCAAATGACCGTTGACCAACCCAAATGACCTTTGACCAGCCTAAATAACCGTTGACCATCACTAATCACCTTTGATTTTTGTTGACCAACCTAATCACCTTTGACATTTCCAATTACCAATTGTACCCTTGTGTTTTAGTACTTTAACGTCGTTTTCACCCATCGTAGCAGTATTTTTCTATAAAACAAACGTCGCAATTACCCTTATCGTGAAATTTGCGATTGATATATTATTATATGAATGAATGAAGGTTAATCACTTAATTATATGTACTAATTCGTTAAGTTGTTAATTTGTTTTACTAAGTCTATATTATTATGATTCTTACATTAAAATTTACTAAAAATAAAACATAATTGATGAAATAGGAGCCATAAAGAAATGGTGAAAAGATTGAAAATATGGACATACAAAGAAGGAGAAAGACCGTTGGTACACCAAGCACCAATGAGTTATGTATATGGTTTAGATGGACACTTCATGGAACAACTTGAAGGAAGCAACTTGACCAACTTTATAGCTCGCCACCCCGACGAAGCACACGTATTTTTCCTCCCTTTTAGCGTCGTTGAATTGGTGGTCTTCTTTTACGATCCGGCGCTTTCCGGCGCCGAGAACCTTGCACCTCTTCGGAGGGTGGCGTTGGATTATGTCAATGTGGTGGCTCAAAAGTATCCTTATTGGAATAGATCCCTAGGGGCTGATCATTTCATGCTCTCTTGCCATGATTGGGTACGTACCTATATTTTACATTTTTCAATTACATAAATTGTATTTTTTTTAATTTTATTTGGGAATGACTATTTAAAGTTCTAAAATCATCAATTAATAGGTGTTCTCCGTTCCTTTTTGATGTTTCTATTTGGGTTTTTCACCAAGATTAAGAAAAATGGAATTTTTGGTGGTAGTAGGTATTATTTTAATTATATAGTAGTGGGAAGTAATGATTGTATTGAAAATATGAGAGAAAAAATAAATAAATAATAGTGTAATGTAATAATTGTATTGGAAGTATGAAAGAAAAAATAAGTGTGAAGTAAGGAAAGTGGGGTTTTAAGGGGTAAAAATGGGATGAAAACTTTCTAAAATTAGAAACTATTTTAAAGTGGAAAAACTTATAAAACTAACCGTTTTAGTAAGGTGGAAAAACAAAAAGGAACGAAGGGAGTATAATTTAATGATTTTTTTAAAACCATGCACCTATGTTAAAAATAATCATTTTCACGTTTATTAGTGATTCAACCATAAGTATGGAAAAAAAGACCTTTGTGAAGCTTTTTAAATTCACATAAAAATGTACTTTTCTATGTTATTAGTTTGCATTGATATGGTCCGACTTATTTATTAAATGGGATATTTAAGAACAAATTTTAAATTTCAAACGAAAATGCATAACTCATTATATTAAACTCATTAATTTTGAGTCAAGTGAATCATTATAAGTTGGACTTAATTCATTAAATATTTTCATATTGTTCATAGTAACTCATAAAGTTTAAGATTAATGCTTGATAAAAAGGTATATTCGATTTTAAAAAACCCTAAAATGAAAACATAAGTTTAAGTTAAGTGGGTCGAAATTGGGTCAACTTGATCCCTTACAGATTAGGTTAGAATTGAGATTTCCGAACCAATTAACTGAAATGTTAAATTCAATGCGATAATTTTGAGTTAAATCAATCATTATAACTTAAACTTAGCTCATTAAATACTTTTCTATTACTTGTAGGAAATACAAAATAAACAACACAATTGATAATAAACTTGTTAAGTTTGGATCAAGGCATTTAAATTAACTAAACAATTAAGTTTAAATTGTGAATTTCTGTTATAATATATAATATATCTTGAGGCCTCAACCATTAGCCTAAGCTTTTGGTTGAGTTGATTCCTTAACATGGTATCAGAGCCAACGTGACAAGAGGTCACGGGTTCGAATCTCAACCACCCCTCATTTCAGGGCCATCGATTGGCAAGGGCAAAGCGGGCAATCGCCCAGGGCCCCGTGTTTTTTAGTGCCCAAAAAACTTATTTTTATGTATAAATTTGAATCAAAATTATATATAACTTACATTTTCTTGCTAAATAATATGAGGAGTTTTTTAGTGTTTTTTTGGTAAAGTAGATTAAATATTAACAATAAAAAACAAAAGATGTATTATATTATGTGTTATGTCTTAAGTTTTTAGGGGCCCATTTTTATATTTTGCTCTGGGGCCCAAAAATGAACGAGACGACCCTGCCTCATTTAAGTGGAACATTTAGCACCAGGTATGAGGAGAGCCTGTGTTGCATCCACACTTCTAGCCCAAAGGGCTCTCGTGTGAGGGGGTGTGTTAGAGTATATAATATATCTTGGAGCCTCAACCATTAGCTTAACCTTTTGGTTGAGTTAGTTCCTTAACAATTTCGACCAATTTATATAATATATTTTGAACTCGAATCCAACTCGACCTAATATGTTTGACAAGTCTACTTACAACTAATACAAAAACTTGATTTTGAATTGTTATAGGCACCATATATCTCAGACAAAAATCCAAAAGTGTACAAGAATTTTATAAGAGCAATATGTAACGCCAATACATCCGAAGGATTTAAACCCAAAAGAGATGTTAGTATCCCAGAAGTAAACTTCCCATATAACCAAATAAACCAACCCATCATCTCGAGTTTGGACACAAATAATCGTTCAATCTTAGCATTAATTTTTCTCTGGTCGTGTAAATGGCCATGTTAGAAAACTATTATTCGATCAATGGAAAAACGACGACGAAATTCAAGTACACCAACATCTTCCCAAGGGTGAAAACTACTTTGAAAGGCTTATACAAAGCAAGTTTTGTTTGTGTCCAAGCGGTTTCGAGGTCGCGAGTTCGAGACTCGTTGAAGCCATACGTGCTGAATGTGTTCCCGTCATTGTTAAACAAAATTACTCACTTCCTTTTAGTGATGTTCTTGATTGGACTAAATTTTCAGTTTATATTCCTATGGAGAAAATACCAGAAATTAAGACAATTTTGAAAGGGATTTCTATGGAAGATTATGAGAAATTGGTTGAGGGATTAAGAAGTGTTAAGTGGCATTTTACTATGAATAAACCTTCTAAACCATTTGATTTGATTCATATGGTGTTGCATTCTATATGGTTAAGAAGGCTTAATATTAGATTACCCCTTTAATACTTTTTTTTTATATTGAGATTAAATTTTCCATATATTAGCTTATTTTTTACATTGTATCTTTTTATAATAATATGTACTCCATATATTTTCTTGTTTTAGATGTAATTAAATAGGTGAGTTTTATAAATCTTACTACAAGATCATCGATGAATTCATCAGCTGGTTTATGAGGTTTTACCGGATTTCAATATATGGTTAAGAAGGCTTAATATGTACGCACGCTGTCCCCTAAGTTACACTATCGATGGAAGCATTTATTCAAATACATCGAAATTCAATTGAAAATAGAATTGTAACTTTTATTTACATCCAAAGAGGCATAAAATTTTGTAATTGAGGTCACTAAATAAGAAAACACCTCTTGCTAACGAAGAATTAGGTTGAAAGACATTCAATCTGTTAGAAGATAATTTTTCAGTTATTTAGTTTTTTCTATATTTAGACAGATTAGTGGGTTTGATGGTTATAGTGAATCTGTTTAGTGGTTATAGTGGGTCCTGATATTTAGGAGCAATATTTGTATAATTATTTATTCTCTTGATTAATGAAAGTATCGAAAATATTAACCCAAAACAGTGAGTTTTAACTGAAACCATGGCAGAAGAGTCACAAACCGTTGTTACAAATGATGAACCAGTAACAATGGGGCAGTTACTGCAACTTATTCAACAGTTAAACACCATTAAACCAACCCCAGAACCGATCATCAATGTCCAGACCCCCATAATAACCGAAAAATTAACAAACGACAATTATACCAGATGGTCCAGGCTGATGCAACTGGCCATTAATGGCCGTGGAAGGCTCAAACACATCATCGCAGATCCACCAGCAAAAAATGATCCAGAGTACAACCAATGGACTCGATATGATTCCGTTGTTATTTCATGGATTTTGGAGAACATAGAAACAAATTTGGTTAATCAATTTCTTGATTATCAAACTGCCAGAGCCTTATGGTTAGGCATTGAAACCCTATACAGTAGCGGACGAGATGGACTACAGATCTTCGACCTTACGGTCAAAACAAACAAGATACAACAGGGGAACGATTCCCTTGAGATATACTATGGGAAAATACTTGCACTTTGGCAAGAGATAGACAGGAGGCAGCCAAATACAATGAAAGACCCGGAGGACATCATCACCTACAATCAGATTATACACCATAATCGATTGTATCAATTCCTCGAGGGTATTGATGAATCCTATGATAAAGATCGGCGAGATCTACTCATTCAAAGCCCTCTTCCCACAGTTGAAGAGGCTTATGCAAGCATTAGGCGATGCTACGAAGAGGGATAATGAAGCGTGAGCCCTCATCCGAAAATGACTCATTGGGCGTGGGAGGGGGATACACTGTCAAAGGAAGAACATACCGGAAAAATGACGAAAAAAGCCATCTCCGTTGCTCTCACTGCGGTGGTGTACGACACACCAAAGAGGAGTGTTTCAAGTTAGTAGGATACCCCGATTGGTGGCCTGACACTAAGAAGAAAGGAGGCAAACAATACACCGAAAAAACCGGCAAGGCAGCCGTTGCTGAGGTCAGTGAAGAAGAAGGAGGAGTTGCTCTCAATAGTACATCAGGTATGGAAATAAAAGAGATAGAGCTTCTCTCTCTTCGTAATGGCGCACAGGAACATAGTAATGGAATTGCAGGTAAAGTAAGGAAGAAGGAGTTTCTCTCTCCTGGTGGTAATGGAATTGCAGGAAAAGTAAGGAAGAAGGAGTTTCTCTCTCCTTGTGAAAACGGCGCACAAGAGAAATGTTTAGGGTTTGCAAATGAGGGCAAACTCAACCCACACATGAGCCGGCCCTTTTATAATAAGAAAGAGGGTCCCACTACAAATCTTTCTTCCTCTATTAATACACACGCTTCCTCTAGTATTAATTCACACGCGTTATTTACTTATACGCGAGGTTGGATTTTTGACTGCGGCGCTACAGATACAATGTCGTATGACCCCGCTGATTTTTTGACATGTGATAAACCGATTAAAAATTTAATTAAAACTGCAAATGGGGAAGGAATTGTGGTAAAAGGGACTGGGGCTATTTCATTTAAAAATAACCTCACCTTACAAAATTGTTTGCTCGTTCCCGATCTCTCTCATAAATTATTATCCGTCAGCCAACTTACAAAAGATCTCAATTGCACTGTTCTTATAAAATCTGACTGTTGTATTGTGCAGGATGTTCAGACAGGAAGAATCATTGGGCGTGGTATGGAGAAAGACGGTCTGTACTACCTGGACGAGGAGTTTCAAAACGGCAAAGCTACTCTTGTTCACAGGTCAGATTCGGATAAATTATGGACATGGCATCGGCGACTGGGGCATCCATCTATTGGGTATTTAGAGAAACTATTCCCTACCTTAGTTAAAAATAAATCCAGTTTTAAGTGTGAAACGTGTATTTTGGCAAAGAGTCACAAACATTCTTATCATAGTAGTTTAAATAAAGCTGATGTTCCTTTTATGATTATTCATTCTGATGTTTGGGGCCCTGCTCCGGTTGTTGGTATTCGTGGTTATATATATTATGTTGTTTTTATTGATGACTGTACACGCATGAGTTGGATATATTTTCTTAAACATAAATCTGAAGTATATGAGGTACTTATTGAGTTTTATAACATGGTGTATACTCAATTCCAAGCCCAACCCCGGATTCTCCGATCGGATAATGGTAAAGAATTTGTTAACCATAATATGCGTAACTTTTTCAATACCAAAGGCTTGATTCACCAAACATCGTGTCCTGACACACCACAGCAAAACGGAGTAGCCGAACGGAAAAATCGAACACTCCTTGAGATGACCCGTGCTCTTATGTTAGACTTATGTGTGCCTACCTATTTGTGGCCCGAAGCTATTGCCACAGCTAATTATCTTACCAATCGTCTACCCACGAAGAGCCTGAACTATCATACACCCATTGCTACCTTTCAAACCTTTCACCCGTTACCTTTCTCTCACTCCTTACCACCACGTATATTTGGGTCCACAGTATTTATGCACCGTCATCGACGGGTACGTAATAAGTTGGAACCACGAGCTGAAAAATGTGTCTTTGTGGGTTATGGGAGGAACCAAAAGGGATATCGGTGTTATGACCCGGCCACTAGACAGGTACATACTACTATGGATTGTGACTTCCTCGAGGGTACTTTCTTCTATCACCATCCTCGATGCCAGGGGGAGAAAACGGATGACGATCTCAGATGGCTCATCAGTCCTCTCCAAACTGAATCTGCTCCTGTCCCAGCTGAATCTGAATCTGACCAGAAAGAACAAGTAGGTGATGCTACCGAAGCTCCTTCTCTCCAGGATTTGCAGCCCCAACCCTCATCGCCATTACCGATTCTGTCTGATCATCAGGTTAGTAATTTTGAGAACAGTCGTGATATTATAGATGGTTCAATTGTGGATGAGGCTGACGTTTCAGGAGTTGAGGAAGTATCTCAGGAGTCTCAGGGGAACATGGAACAGCTGCCCTATGTTTTACCACCTAGGTCAACACGAGGTGTTCCTCCAAGGAGGTATGATCCAGATTTTGAGGCAAAAAGATCCAGATATCCGGTTAAAGAAACAGGAGATAGGGAACCTATCACACAGTGCTGTGGCCTTCAATACCACGTTATACAGCACTAAACTTCCAGAAACAGTTGAAGAAGCCCTTGCTACAGATCATTGGAGAAAGGCTATGGAAGAGGAAATCAGTGCCTTGAAGAAAAATGGTACGTGGGAAAAATGTGATTTGCAGAAAACAAAGAGAGTTGTTGGATGCAAATGGGTCTTCACAGTAAAATACAAAGCAGATGGGACCATAGAGAGATATAAGGCGCGGTTGGTTGCTAAGGGGTATACACAGACGTATGGAGTTGACTACTCTGAAACTTTTTCTCCAGTGGCGAAGCTTGATACTATTCGAGTACTCTTCAGTATAGCAGCAAACTTAGACTGGCCTCTTCACCAATTTGATGTGAAGAATGCCTTTCTTCATGGAGAACTAAAGGAAGAAGTGTATATGGAGGCTCCGCCAGGGTTCACTTCAGAATTCTCAGAAAAGGAGGGATGCAGGTAGAAGAAGGCACTATATGGTTTAAAACAGTCTACTACACTACTACAAATCATCACTTGTGCCACAGTAGCAGTCGTGGCACAAGTAAGAATTTCCCATGGCTATGATGTCTAGCCACGGGAATTTTAGTTTGAGACTACCGTGGCACAAGTGATCGTGGCTAGATTGTTGCCACGGGAAAATTATGGTTGTGGCAAAAACTCTTTTTCTTGCCACGGTAGATCCCGTGGCTAATTATATTGTTTTGCCACAAGCATAACCCGTGGCTAATCATATTCTTCAGTCACATAAAGTGAATCATTGTAACTAATATTCGTCTACCAGACGCACCACACGTGGCTACAAATCATTTATACACTACACTCGTAAACAAGGAAATTCAACTAGTAGTATGAATTTAGTGTTAACAATCAGTAACATTCCTTCCACACAAATGCCTTGGGTAGGATTTGAACACAAGACCTACAAGTTGGCATACCAATACTCCAAGCACTAGGCTTTTTTTTTCTTTTTTTTTTTTTTGATAATTTGGGATATATATTATTGATAGAAAATACCTCCACCTGAATCTTGGAAAAAGAACCCACAACCGCCGGCATAAAAAACCCCGCAAGGGGAAAAAGCCATTGGAAGAGGGGACCAAGAGACAGGCCACCCAGAACAGCATAGGGGTGGACTATGCATCATCAAAAAAGAAAAACAATTCGCCTAACACATTGATGGTTGAACATGCTCAACCATCAAAAGTATACCAAAACACCTATCAATCAAAAACACCTACAAATACAAAACACCAAAATACAAATACATCCACTCAATACAAATTAATGAATCTAGAAGCTGGATCGACACCTTTGTAGCCAAGCAACTCCAACGCCCAAGTATCAATGCGAATCTTCAAAGTAATAAGGAACTTTGAAAGTTCCATGGATCCACCTTCAAACTTAATCTGGTTCCTGTAATACCAAATTGACCAAATAGTACAAGCAAAAATTAAGAACCAAAAGGGTTTGCTACAATAGATAGGCTTCAAAGAAGCCCAAGAAGCCAAAGATATCGAACATGAACTGTGGATGACACCCGAAATATGCCACCAATCAAGAATGCTCATCCAAACTTTCCACGAGAAATCACAAGAAAAGAGAATATGTGGATTGGATTCAACAACTTCATTGCACATCGGACACATAGCATGAGCAAGATCAATAACACCTCTCTCCACAAGAAAATCTCCAGTTTTCAATCTACCAAGACAAGTCAACCAAAGCACAATGATGGCTCTAGGAGGGGCTTTAATCTTCCAAATTGAAGAAGCAACATCCTTTGGAATAAGAGAGTCATAACGGCTATAAATGGCTTTCTTGATACTCTTAATAGGAAAGCTATCATGCCAAAAAAGAGTGTTATTTCCATCACCAACCTTTGCAAGCAAACCCTCTTCAACAATTCCCCGGATCCTACACACCTCCGGTTCATTACTCATCAAAGCCGCCCACAGCCCCCTTTTGATATGCCCCAATGAATCAGATGAAGCCTTTTGGCTTTTAATGCTATAAATGGACATAATTATCCGCTTCCACAAAGCAACTCCACAATCTGAAAACCTCCACCACCATTTAAAGAGTAGGATAAGGTTTTTCATCAAAATATTACCCACACCTAATCCCCCTAAGTCCTTTGGAAGTTCAATTGACTCCCACGCAACGGAAGGAGGAGCCAACGAACCACCACTCGAAACTCCCCAAAAGAATTTTCTATGCAACTTTATGATCTCATTTACAATCGCCTTTGGCATTTTAAAGATGCTCATGTAATAAATAGGAAGACTGTTCAAGACACTCTTGATTAAAGTAAGTCTTCCAGCTCTAGAGAGTGTCTTTGACTTCCATGATTCAAGTTTACTCTTAATTTTCAACAAAATTGGTTTCCAAGCAGAGCAGTTTTTCATATTAGCACCAAGAGGTAAGCCTAAGTATGTTATAGGGCAAGTCGCATGAATACAACAATTTTCCTCAGCAATACTCCTAGCCCAATCATGATCCGAGGCACTCCAAGATATGATTTGCGACTTACTATAATTTAGGCTAAGACCGTACCAGACATAATAGCAAAAACATCTAGTATGCGGAAATAATTTGAAACCACGTACCTACTTTTCGGCACAAAGATGAGAGTATCATCCGCAAACTGTAGATGCTTCAAGACTATTTTCTCCTTTCCAATCTCAACCCCTTTGATATAATTTAATTCCTCCGCTTTCTTCAATAAGCACACTAAAGCTTCACTCACCAAAATGAAAAGGTAAGGAGACAGTGGGTCTCCTTGCCTTAAGCCTCTCTCCATCTTAAACGGTTTGAGTGGAGACCCATTGACTAAAATCGACATTGAAGCCGTGGAGACACATAACATTATCCATTTCACCCATTTACTACCAAAACCGAATTTCTCCATAACCAACTGAAGGAACGACCAACGCACTGAATCATACGCCTTCTGGAAATCAAGTTTCAATAATGCCCCAGATATTTTGTTCTTTTTGAGCCACCCAAGTGCTTCATTTGCAACAAGAACCCCATCAAGGATTTGCCTATCTTTAACAAACGCACATTGAGATTCATCAATGATACTAGGGACAACCTCCTTCAATCTTATGGACAACAGCTTTGAGATGATTTTATACATTGCTCCCACCATGCTTATCGGTCGAAAATCATCAATGGAAGAAGGATTCCCAACTTTGGGGATTAAGCTAACCCAAGTGACGTTTATAGCTCTAGCAACATCCCCACATTCTAAGAATCGAATGACAAAATCATAGACTTCCTCTTTAATATCATCCCACATTTCCCTTATGAACTTGAAATTAAAACCATCAAACCCCGGCGCCTTATCAACACCACAAGCCCACACAGCCTGTTTTACTTCCTCACGTGAAGGGAGACTCTATAAGAGATTAGCTTGCTCTACGGATAAGGTCGGATGGTTCCCAATATCAAAGTCGAGAACTGGAAGGTCTCTTTGTGAGAAACGGCTTGCAAAATGCTTGTAGATTTCATGTTTCACTTCCTCAACACCCTTAACCATATTGCCCTCAAACTCCAATTGGACAATTTCATTTCTTTTCCTTTTCATCAAAGTTGTTGTATGGAAAAACTTGGTATTTTGATCTTTAAGACTAAAACCATAAGCTCTAGCCTTTTGCCTCCATAGCCTCTCCCTCCTAATTAGCCAAGCATGTAGATGGTTTTGACAAGCACGCCATCTAGAACATTCTTCCTGAGATAGAATTCGGTTTTCCCCCATTTTTTGCAATTTGTGTATTTCATTTTCAAGGTTTGAGATGGTTCGCTCCATTGCCCCAAACTTCTCCTTACTCCACCTCTTGATAGGATCTTTCAAAGCTTTAAACTTGTTAAATATACAAAGATTTGGTAGTTCCTTCCATTCATTCCGCACAAAATCTTTGAAATTAGGATGTAGGAACCAACAATCATAACTCCTAAATGGCTTTGGACCCCAATTCATATCATTCTCCAAGGAAAGAAGGATTGAATTATGATCGGAAGAAGCTTTTGGAAGGCCCTCAAGTCGAATCTGGGGGAACTCCACCAACCATTCTTCATTGCAAAAGCACCGATCAAGCCTACTCTGTGAATTATTCCTCGACCATGTGAACTTGATACCATGGAGTGGTACATCAACAAAACACATGTCATCAACCCAATCTTGAAACTCCTTCATGCTAGCATCAAATCGATAAACACCAATTCTCTCATTTGGGTAGAGAATTTCATTATAGTCGCCAAGAAGTAGCCATGGCTTCCCAATGCTTGAGCATAAAGCACTCAAGGAGTTGTACATTTCTTTTCTCCCTTCTCTGTCGTTGGGCCCATAAATAATTCCAACACAACAATTGAAGTTGTTTTTAACAATTTGACCTTCAAGGACAATCCACCTTTCATTAACGAATTTATTTGACACACGAAAGAAATTCGGGTCCCAAATGGTAATGATTCCTCCACTAAAAGTCTCCGAAGCCATAGACTCACACCATTCAAAGTCGTCATTGCCCCACATTCTTCTAATTCTTCGACCAAAGGATCTACAATGCTTTGTCTCTACAAGCCCCACAAGCGCAACTTTCTTTTTTCGGATCGTTTCACGAATTGAGAAACACCTTTCACCCCTACCCAAGCCTCTTACATTCCAAAATAATAAATTCATGTTCAACTATTTTATATCTCCTGAATTCGACCCAGCACTAATCAGCTCCAGTCGCATTCTTTTCCACCCTCGCCATCACCCTCTTCGATTTTCTCAATTCATCCATGGTGGTTCCTTCCCTTGTCGTTTTAACACCAATATTTCTTGCTACAGTCCAAGTTACATCAGCCTCTGAACCGCTTCTCAAGGGAGTGGACTGAACTAGCAAAGGATCAGGGAGTGAACACGCAATCCTCTTCGGTCTACCCCTAGCTTTACGTCTCAAAGAGGGTTGTGTGTTTGTGACACAATGTATAGCTTGCACCTCAACTTGCTCCATAGGATCAAAGGACTCACTGTAATAATGCTGTACCTGCCTCCCACAAATCTGAGACATATCAATAGGATCATTGTCAAGCACAACCTGACAATTTTGCTTACTGACAGTAGCTGCTGTACCCATTGCCAATTGCCCTTCACTTTGTTCCACAAGGTCATTACCATTAACTGCACCCTTAAAATCATTTCGGTTAAAGACACCCAATATTTCCATGTTTTCCTCACGCCCCTTTACACCATTTACTGGAATTACAAACTGATTTTCATTCACAGCAGCACGATCATCATGTTCCTCATCGAAATCGACAGAATCAACTTCCACATCAACATAATCAATTTGTTTTCTGTGTTCACAGCTGCAAACGTGAGTTTCATGCACCCATATCAAAAAAGAATGTCCTTCACACACCAACGGAATCTTCTCATCAATTAATTTTTGCTGCTTCGTCTGAACTAAGATTTTGGCAGCCGTAATACTATTAAGTCCATGGTACTTATAATAAACTTTCAAGACCATACCCCATCTTTCTCCAATCTTTCTGTCATTCTCCACACTCCAAAAATTAGGGGGAATACCAATACATTCGAGCCAAGTTAATCTATCCATAAAATGCATACCATTTTTCCACTTACGCACACCCGCAAAAAGATCCCAAAACAGTGAGTTTTTATCTAAAGCCCTATTTACTTCCACATCGTTCTCCATAAAAATTATAAACTCCTTTGGGGATAGGGAAGATAGGCACACAAATGGTAAGTCATTTGCCACTAATATGTCCGTAACATCATTCCCATCAACAATATTCTCCACATTCACCACAATAGCCTTTGCAAGTCTATTAACAATATCATTATTCACAGTGATGTTAGGGAGTACCTGAGGGGCGACTTCCTCTTGTGCTGGATGAGGTGGAACGTATTTCAACGACTCCGAGCCCGCCTTGGTTATTCTAATGTTTCTACCTTTGATGACGAAGCCATTGAATCTGTCAAAAGCAGTAACTGCATCCTTTTGATGTTTGAATTTTACCCAGCCCACTTCAGAGGTCCTCTCGGCACTTTGCTCTTTTGAAATATAGGCAAACTCCACCCTCCCAACTTCCATAAATAGATCACGAAACCAGTCATCCGATATACCCAAGGGTAGGTTTTCAACCTTCAAGCAATTAAACTTATCCACGGCAGTTGAATTTTTCAGATTATTTCCTTTCACCACATCAGCATATTGGCGGTGGTCTCTAAGTGCCGGCTTTGGTACTCTGTTTTTAGTCACCATTTTCTGAGTCTCCTTTTCTTTACCAATCAAGGATGGTGGATTTCTTGTATACTTGGCAATGGACACAGCAAGTTTACAACCTTTAAGAGAGACCCCATTGATGTTTTCAATAGCCTTACTTGCTTCATCTTTTCTTTGGAATCTGACGAAAGCAAACCCCACCGACTTGTTCTTTCTCTTCTTACCAGCTATATAAACATCCGTAACTTCACCAAAATTTTCAAATGTTGCCCTAAGTTCAGATATTGATACGGCTCTTGCTACCCCATCCACAAACAAGCTAACCTCCCCCAGCCTAATCTGAGGAGGCTCCCGAGGTCCACGCCACCACTGGTGGCGGGATAACCCCATCCTATTGTCCCTGGATAGGAAGCTGAACTGGGGACCTAAGCCCTTCCGGATGTATGATTGTTGGTTTCTTCACCCAGACTTCAAGAACTTCCTAAGGAGTGAGTGGGAGAATTTACCGGAGGTAGACATAGCCACAAAACTGAAGGCCTTAAAGGCTCCATTGAAAGAGTGGAGTAGGGAGAAATTTGAGGGTATGGATTATAAGATAACCCAACTAGAGAAGGAGGCTCATGAGCTACACAAAAGGGGGGAGTCCAGACCATTACAGACTGTTGAGTTGGCTCGACTAAATGCAATACAGCATCACCTCTCCATGTGGATGATTAGGAGGGAGAGATTTTGGAGACAGAAAGCTAGGACGTATGGCCTTAGCCTGAAGGACCATAATAGTAGATTTTTCCATGCTTCTACCATGATCAGAAGGAAGCGGAATGAGATCACCCAATTGATGATAGATGGGAGGATGGTCTCTGGTGTTGAGGAGTTAAAGGAGGCAGTTAATAGGTATATCACAGATCGATTTTCACAGGCGGCGGTCCCAGAGGTAATTTTTGATTTGGAGGACCACCCAAAGGTCACTGAGGATCAGAACTTATTTCTTCAGGCTATGCCTACGAGGGAGGAGGTAAAGGCAGCGGTTTGGGCGTGTGGCACTGACAAAGCCCCTGGTTATGATGGCTTCAATTTTAAAGGTATTAGGGAGATGTGGGACACAATTCAGGAGGATGTATTTACCTTTGTCATTGATTTTCTGGAGAATGGTTCGAATGCTCACTCGGTTAATATCACCTGGGTCACTTTAATACCAAAAACCCCCGACCCTGGCTCCATTGATGACTTCAGACCGATCAGCATGGTTGGTGCCTTATATAAAATAGTCTCGAAGCTACTCTCCCTTCGCTTGAAAGAGGTCCTTGCCCCTCTTATCGACGAGTCTCAGAGCGCTTTTGTGAGAGATAGGCAGATCCTCGATGGTGTATTGATAGCCAATGAGGCAATAGGTTGGATGAAGAGAAAGAAAGTACCTGGGGCCCTCTTAAAGCTGGATTTTCAGAAAGCTTATGATTCAGTCCGGTGGTCCTTTCTTGAGCAGACCATGATACAGCTGGGTTTTGGTAGTAGGTGGATCAGATGGATTATGAGGTGTGTTGGAACAGCTTCTCTGTCAGTATTGCTCAATGGTTCCCCCCTTAGACCGGTAAAAATGGAGAAGGGATTACGTCAGGGGGATCCATTGTCTCCCTACCTGTTCCTCTTGGTGAGTGAGGTGTTGGTCAACCTCCTCAAACGGGCTGAACGGATCCATCTTATTAAGGGGATACACATTGGTCATCATAGGGTTCACTTGAAACACCTACAGTTTGCTGACGATACCCTAATCTTTGTGCCCAAAGACAATGGGGTTATCACTAATTACTTCCGGATCCTGGATGTATTTGCGATCATGTCTGGGCTGAGGCTTAACTATGACAAGTCCAGTATTATTTCATGGAGCCCTAGAGATGCAGAGTGGGCTAGGTCTATTGCCCTACGTATTGGCTGCAGCCACAAATCCTGTCCGGTAACTTACTTGGGATTGCCACTTGGGGACAATATGAATACCTACGCAGCTTGGAAGCCGATCATTGCAAAGATTGAGGGTAGACTAGCTTCTTGGAAGATGAAGACGCTCTCCAGGGCTGGGAGGCTGACATTGATCAAAAGTGTCCTGAACAGTCTACCCATCTATTACATGAGTATGTTCCGTATTCCTAAGACAGTGGCTCATCGCATTGTCCAATTGCAAAGGCGGTTCTTCTGGGGTACGAAGGCCAACGACTACTTGATCCCACCTTCTGTTAAATGGGAGTCGATTCAGCTCCCAAAGAGCTTAGGTGGACTGGGTGTGGGCAATATCCTCTATAAGAACCTTGTGCTACTGTTCAAGTGGTGGTGGCGGTTCTCTGGTACAGATGATATGCTCTGGAAACGGATTCTTATATCGATCCACAATATTAGGGGCATGAAAGCTTCCTCAGCCTTGATGGGGGGTATCAAATATGGGATGTGGGCACAGCTAATGGCTAATGATCCGACTACAGCACAGGTTCGAGAAATTGTTGAGGAGGGTATGCAGGTCACATTGGGAGATGGACGGTCCACTAGGTTCTGGCATGACAAATGGTGTTCCTTGGGTCCATTAAACCAAAGTTTCCAAAGGCTCTTCAGGGTTTCCACTCAGGGTGACAATACGATTGCTCAAATGGGTACTTGGGAGGACGATCAGTGGATGTGGCGTCTGCAATGGAGGAGGAGATTATACGACTGGGAAGTGGAGGACCTTGAGCGCCTTAATCTCCACCTTGAGCAGTGTACACCCATACAGCATCAGGCAGATGGGATCTCATGGGGTGGTGTAGAGGGATCTCAATATCCTACTAAGGAGATTATGGCTAAGCTGCATGCTACCTCAGTTTCGATTATCCCACAGGCGGTCTCCTCATACATCTGGAGTATCAAGGCCCCCCCAAGAGCGCTCCTCACTTTATGGATGGCTAGCTTGTCTAAACTGAAGACGGGTGATTGGTTAGTCTCCAAGGGACTGCTTGATCCTTCGCTTGCTATTTGTCCCTTGTGCCAGGGTGAGTTGGAGACTAACTCGCATATCTTATTTACCTTGCTCCTTCTCATGGCGTGTCTGGATGGGGATTCTTCACTGGTGGGGAGTCTCTGGGCCACTACCTGATAATTGTGTGTCCTTTATTCTAGCTTGGCGGCACCTAGCCCCTAAGAGACGTAGGGGGGAGATCTGGAAGTTGATTTTGGCTTGTGTCTTGTGGTCCATCTGGTTTGAACGCAACAAGATCAAATTCGAGGGCACCTCTCCAGACCCAGCATACTTTCTCTATAGCCTGCAGATCAGGGTGCAACTATGGGGGAAGGAACTACTTGGCACTGACATAGTCCCAGCGGCTTATTAGTTGGTTATAGTATATTCTGCTATTTTGTATTTGATGTATAGGCTAGCCCTTGGAGCCCATAGACTCATGTATAGGTTGGGCAGATATTTTTTGGTGTTTTGTTTTGTTTTTTGTGGTGTTTAGTGGCCGTTTGGCCAAAAACTCAGGCATAGTCCATCCCTATGCTTTGTTTGGATGGGCTGGTTCTTAGCCCTTAATTCCAATGGCTTTTTCCCCTCGCGGGGTTTTTTATGCCGGCGGCTTTAAGGCTCCTAAGTTCCAGTTTTGGAGGTATTTTCAGTATAATAAAATTCCGAATTCTCAAAAAAAAAAAAAAAAAAAAAAAAAAATGTATATATATATATATATATATATATATATATATATATAGATATATATATATATAATAGTATATATATATATAGATATATTTATTTATATATATATATATATAGATAGATAAGGTATATATAGATGTAGATATATAAGTATATATATTATGTAATTATATATATATATATATATGTATATATATATATATTTAGTTATATATATATATAGATTTATATATAGATAGATATATAATATATATATATATATAGATATTGATATAATATATATATATATAGATATAGATAATATATATATATATATATATAGATATATGTATAGATAGATATATATATATAATGTATATATATATATTTATATATATATATCTATAATATATATATATATATATATATTATATATATAGATATATATATATAAATATATATATATATATATATATATATATATATATATAGAGATAATATATATAGTATATATATATATATATATCTATATATATTTGTCAATTAAGTTGTATTATATACCCAAATATAAATACAGAGGGGGAACACAACGCTCGGTCTGTAAACTAAACTGCAGACCAAGCCACCAAAAACGCTATCACTCACTACAAAAAGGGGAGCGATAACCCAAAAAGAAACTACCAAACGCTACATAGATACAAGGATATCATTCATCCTACTACTAACCCTCCCTGCAACTCTAAACATAATAAGATCATACATCTCCTTACGACTAAAGGAGCGACTGTCAAAAATCTTCCCATTCCGTTGCTTCCAGATGCAGTATATCATCTCGGTCCATAAAGCAACAATCAGCTTGGCTCTATCAGTCTTCTTCCTATTGATCTTGGCCATGAAATTAATCTCAGCCTGAAAGTCAGCCTCATCTAGTCTCTCGCGAAGGAAACTGAAAATCTGGGTGCGGATGTCCTTTGCATTCTGGCAATCAAAAACAAGATGTTGAATCGATTCGGTCTCCCTATTACAAAGAACACATTTATCGTCTGTGGTATCAATCCATTTCCCAATGCGATCTTTTGTTGCAAGTCGATTCTGAATAGCTAACCAAGTGATGAACTTTGCGCTTGGGCTGGCATAGTTCTTTATCATAATGTTACCCCATGAAACTCTAGGTGTATCCTCCATTAGTCGATGATAGACCCCACCAATAGAGAAGTTAGCATCATTTATGAATTGGTCCCACCCTCCAAGTTTATCAACAAGATAGCTGTGTTTGATGATCTTCTTGAACACCCACGAGGCATGTATGGAGACACGCACATTTCTGATATCTTGGTTGCTCATATAGTAGCTGTGCACCCATTTTACCCATAAGTTGTCTTTTTTCCGAGCCAAGTTCCAGAGATGCTTCAAAAGGGCAGCTTTGTTCCAAGTGTGCATGTCTTTAAGGTTCAGACCCCCTTGGAGAGAGGCAAAGTCATTTGGTTCCAAGCCACAGCAGCTTTCCTAGAAATACCCTCTCTTCCGGTCCATATGAAGGATCTGCAGACACTTTCGACCATTTTAATCAGCTTCTTTGGGAGGCAAAAGATTTGGGCCCAAAAATTCTGAATTCCCCCAATCACACTTCGGACAAGCTGGATTCTTCCCGCGTAGGACAGAAGACGAGAGGACCAGTAGCCAATACGACCCACAATTTTATCTACCAGCGGCCGACAATCCCTAGAATTGAGCTTTTTAGAATGCAGAGGAACCCCCAGATATCGAAAGGGAAAAGTACCTTCGGCCATTTGGAGGAAGTGTAGCAATCTGTTTTTGGTCTGAGCATCAACACCCGAGAAGTAAACATTGCTTTTATTCACATTAGCTTCAAGCCCTGAAGATCTAGAGAATTTCTTGAAAGTGCTCATACTACTCTGAATGGACATCTTATCAGCGCGACAGAACAAGAGGAGATCATCGGCAAACAGCAGGTGGGTGATGTTTTCTTTTTTGCATTTGGGGTGGTAGTGGAAGCTCCCATTATGCCTTTGATCCTGCATGAGTCTGGACAAATACTCCATAGCTATAGCAAACAGATAGGGGGAGATGGGGTCACCCTGACGGAGACCTCTTTTAGCAGCAAAAGGCTTGGTGGCCGTACCATTAACTAGCACAGAGAAAGAGACAGTGGTGACACAAGATTTAATCCAATTGACGAACAACGGAGGAAAACCCATTTCAGCCATGACAGAAAACAGGAAGTTCCAGCTGATCGAGTCGTAAGCTTTCCTGAGATCTATCTTGATCATACAACGCGGGCTGTTATTCTTACGGGAGTAACCTTTGATGATCTCAGCAGCAAGAAGAATATTGTCTGACATTTGTCTACCTGGAATAAATGCTGACTGAGCCTGATCAATTACTTTGCCCATTACTTTCTGAAGTCTGCCTGCAAGGATTCTGGAGATGATCTTGTAAATGACATTGCAGCAAGCAATAGGTCTGAAATCGCCAACCTTGTTCGCATTTGTCACTTTAGGAATGAGGGTGACAGCTGTGCAATTTAGGGGAAGGAACATCGCACTGTGATCGAAGAAATCTTTAATAGCCTTGATCAGATCCTCCTTGATAATATCCCAAGTCTTCTTGTAAAAGTGAGCGTTGAAGCCATCGATCCCTGGGGCCTTGTTGTCACTCATGCCAAAGACAGCCTCTTTGATCTCATCATCATCAACACCCTGAATAAGCAACCTGGTACTCTGGTTGTCCAACTGGTGCCCTTTCCTCATAATATTTTTATCAATCCCCCTGAGATTTATTGATTCAGTGCCTTGGAGGTTTTGATAGAAATTTATGATTTCATCATGAATGCCCTTTGTGGAGTTGATCCAGTGGCCCTCTGAAGTCTGTAACTCAGTAATACTATTTGCAGCCCTCCTTTCTTTCATGGAAGCGTGAAAGTATGCAGAGCTTTCATCTCCGTTTTTGAGCCAATTGATTCTGGATTTTTGAAGTAAGGCTTTTTCTTCAATTTTTCTCCACTTGCGAACTTGGGTTGTTGCCTCTTTCTCATTATTATGACATTCCTCATTTGTGGGGTCATCCCGCATCTGATTTTGCACTTGGTCTAGAGTTTCCTCCCATTTTCTTAATTTATCATCAATCCCAGCAAATTCACGAACATGAAGCTTTTTCAAGGCTCTTTTCACATTATTCAACTGGTACCAGATTTTATGAAGCCCTGAACCTTTGACTTTCAAATGCCAAGCTTCCTGAACAATCTTGAGAAAGTCTTTATGATCACACAGGTAGTTGAAGAAACGGAAAGGACTTTTCTGCTGCTGAACCCGGTTCTCAAGCTTTAGGATAAGAGGAGTATGGTCTGAGGTCTGGGGATTGGCGTAAATGACAGTGGCTTGGCTAAAGGTTGTCAACCATTGAAGATTGCCAATCGCATGATCAATCTTCGTCAAAGTGCGCTGCTTCCCACATTCTTTGTTAGACCAGGAATAGTAGTGCCCCCTCTCCTTCAAAGGATAAAGCTCTTTGTTCTCTAACCATTGCTGCATGTCATGAGTCTCATAAGTTGTAACCATGGAGCCATTTTCCTGTGGTCATCCTTATACACAGCATTATAATCACCAATATAGACACACGGAGAGTTGAAGTCGATCTTTTCAAGCTCTTGCCAAAGAATTTTCCAGTCGCTCACATTGTGCATCCCATAGACGAACACCGTATGAAAGGTTTGGCTATTGTTAATAGGTGTTATCTTTGTAGCAATGAATTGTTGGTGGGAACTACATTCCTCCACTTTGCATTGATCCTGTCTCCACCCAACCCACACACGGCCTTTCTCATGATGATTATAATTAGCGATCCACTTCCATCTATTCCCTAGCTTTTGTTGAATTTTAGAAGCTTTTTGCTCCTTGATTTTAGTCTCCAATAAACCTACAACATTAACATGGTTAGTCACAAGGAAGTTTTTCACCTCCTTGATTTTTGCGGGGCTATTCATGCCCCTCACATTCCAAGCAGCAACAATCATTGTTCCGAGGGAATTAAGGGGTTCCCGTCCCCATGTTGTGTTGTAAGAACAGCAAAATCAGTTTTAGGGTCATTTTCAATGGGATTTCTTTCATCTTCACTTGCACAGCTTCCCTTATTCGGACTTTTATTACGCACCCGCCTAGCCACCTTACCCGGAGCAACCGGGGTCCAATCTCCAGCCTCCTGTCCCCTGCTGTAGTAGTCTCAGAAACCAGTAGGCATGTGGGACTGTTACTGTGCAGATCAGTAGCATTCTGAGCAGTTTGAGGCGTTTTCTGCCTTCCAGCAGCAGCTGCCAGTTCAGGACAGTGGTTGTTGCTGTCCTCACATTGCTCCTCCAACTGTTCACTGCTTATATTTGGTCTCGTGTGTCCCATGTTTTCAGTAGCTAGAATTTTAGCCTTAAGATCTTCTACATTCGCCACTCCCTTAATAAGCTGCACAATGTTTTTGGGTATCCATTTCATAGAGTCCCCCTTTGTTTTCACCTCCTCATTTGCCTTGCTCAATTGTTGGTTTTCAATTCCATTCCCCTCCTTACATTCATGTCCTATTTTGTGACATTTATGACAATAGTATGGTTTCCATTCCGGATAGCTTTTTG